>JXCR01141067.1:17439-42587 GCA_002079205.1 Phalaenopsis hybrid cultivar
AAAAAAAAAACATATGATGCAAGTTGAGCATTAGAGGGCGCTCACATTTAGTACATAAGCTAGATTGAATCTAATTTTTTTCTCAATAACTCGATGCCTAGGTGCTTGACCTTTCGCCTAGGTACCAATTTTGAAAGTTTCAAGAGTTTAGCCTCCACAAGAATTAAGAAGCTGATGTCAAATCACCAACACTTATCTTGCCCATTTTTACACTATAGGAAAAAACTTTATAACCGAAAACTTATATTTTTATCGTTAAAAATGCTCCAATTTCCGACTGTTTTACAACGGCTTATGCGTTGAGTTATTTTCGACGACATAGCAATATGACATATCATTGCTTGTGAATAGTAGATAAGTTTTTGACAATTTATATTATAACTAATGTATTTCACTATCATTTATATGTACATAATAATCGACGGTCATATGTAATCGGTTATTTACGAACCCACCTTTTGGCGAGACATTAACCGATGAGATTTGTTAGTGATCAACGGACAATGCCTTTAGTTTTAATGTTAATAATGTATAGATTTCGAGCCGTTTGTAATATGTTGTAAGGAATGCTTTATACCGCCAAAATTTGCTATGCCCCCAAACTTGTCCTAATCCTATCCCTCTCAGTCTCTCCCTATCCCTGATGCTCTAAACCTCCCCTACTTCCCAATGACTCCAGTGCCTTGACGATCAAGCTCCGACAATTCCCGCTCTGATGCTCACCCCATATCCGATGCTCCGATATTATTGCTGACACTCAAAGGTATGGTTTATGGTGATGTAAAAGGGGATGTTATTAGTAGAATCCAATTTGGTTGGTTGAAGTGGAGGAATACTCTGGGTATATTGTGTGATAGAAAAGTACTGTTTGGACTGAAAGGAAAATTTTATAAAATGGTGGTGAGACCTTCAATACTCCATAGCATAGAATGTTTGCTTTAAGAAGAGNTAGGTACGACTACTTGTTCTTATATTGGAAGGAGATCTCGACCACAGTTTGAGATATGTGGTTTGGTGAGTTTAAGGTAAATCCTGAACACAATAATTACATTTATTTATTTATATTTATGAATCTAACACTTTATAATTAAATTTATATTAGCAATGGTCCTAGCCCCTCTAGGAGGAGGCACACATTTGCAGAAAATTTGAGCAGAAGGGGATTGATCGTCTACGAGACTAGTTTCGTGGTATACGCCAGACACGTGAGCACCCTTTGTGGGTGGTTGAGGATGTTTTTGTTGCACTGTTTAGGGCCTGGGAATCTCTCAAGTATTATAAGAAGCGGGAGCAACCAAAGCTAAATCGCCACTCTGACTACGGGGCATGGGACCTCAAAGCACATCGGTGGAGCCTTCTCACATAGAAAGTACAAGAAAAGGGTGGTAAGACTTAATTTTTTTGCGTTAAATCTTATTTTACATTAAATTTATGCTAACTATTCCATTACACTGATAGAAACTGAAGAAATAATGGGGGTTGATTGCTACAGAGTTACATGAGCGCACCCATAAGCGGTAGTCGGATCAGTTTTGGGTGAACAACAGATCGCAAGAGACCCAGATAAATAAGAGATTAATATGCATAAAATTCAAATAAATATCAAAATTTATTTATTCTCTCATGATTATTAATCATATGTTTTCGTAGGAGGCATTTCTGAAGCTCAAGAATGGCAGATCTCAGCAGTCGGCCTATGTTCAGGCACATCTCACGATCCATATGAGTACGACCTCTGGAGGGAGGTTGTTGGTGGGAAGAAGGTTAGGGTTTACAGGTTGGGATCCTAGTTATCGACTTATGATGCATGCTCGACCTCTAGCACATTCAGTGGATCTACTTCCAATTCACAGAAGAAGGTGATGCGTCTGCAGGTTGCTGTTGAGATTGTTGTCTAGGTAGCAGCCTTGAGATTGGAGATGAGGGCAGAGATCAAAGCAGTGCTGCATTCTGAATTGCAGAAAGGGAATAAGCCATTACGGGATGAGTATGGGATGATGATGATGAGGGGAGGACACGTGATGATGAAGAGGATGAGTAAGGGGTTATTTTTTTATTTGATTGTGTATTGAACAATTTATTGTTTGCGAACATTAGTTTATTGTGAACTTGTACATTTTATTTATTTTAATTCAATTATTCATCTTATTTATGTATATGGTTTATCCATTAATTAGTTTTGTTACTGCATTGTGCTGTGTTTTGATTGATTTGTTTCAATTATAGGTATGTAGATTATAGCATTGAAAGATGGCTTTATATTTTTTTTTCTTGATGGTATAGGTTTTTGAGGGCTTATCAACGATTTTACGATGATTTATCGAACAAGTTTTATGGTCAATTGAATAAGTGATGTCGGAGCAAAGTGTTGCAGTTTTGCTACAGACAGAGAAGTCAGTAAATTTCCATAGTCAACCAACGGTTTGGTGATAGTTTACCGACATAACCGCGATACTTTTCAAACGAAACTGCAACACATTTTCTACAGACGTTTTTGCCTGTTATATAGTAGACGGCCAAGCTATGGTTAAACATGACATGTTTTTGATTCTATAGGGAGAGATATGGTATGTCGATTAATTGACGGTTAATGTAAATCATCGTTAAATTTATTGGTAATTTAACTATCGATAAGTATTTTTGCTACGTCAACTTTGTCATAGTTAAACCGTTGGTAAATATATTACTTACAGTTTATTTGTTATTACTGACGATATTTGACCGTCGGTAATAAACTAAATTCCTGTTGTGTTAGGTGCTATAAATTGAAATTTTTGAGCAATGATTTGTAATAAAATGTGACAATAGTATTAATGCAAATGAAACTATTGATTGTTTTGACATAATTTGAAGAGGAGCCTTTGAGAGGAGATTGGTGGCTACAATTGAGCGAACTTAGTGCCTTTTCATACTTGGATATATTTTTATTTAACATAGTTTAGTTTTGATTTTTGCATAAATATTATATTGTTTCAATCATTTATGCAATGTTAGAACCGATTGGATTTCAATACTAGCAATATAATACCTATAGAATGATGCAATTTACTCATTACTTTATCATTCATTTGATCTTATTCTCCTATGTGTGCCTTTTATCATAACAATATCTCATAAAAGTAATAGAATATACCAATTTAAAATGATGCCTAGCTACTTCACATTTATTCTGATTGCCTTTTCGATTCCAATCTCTACCATAATAATTGGGTGGTATATTATAACAAAATATACATTAAATCAACCACAAATAATCTAATTATACTATATGAAAATATTGTGATGATAAAATAATTATAAGCATGTATACATTAAAAAATCAAACAACAAAACCTAATTTAAGTAGTGTCCCAATAGTATCTAATAATTAAATTTTCTTAAACAATCATATCTAACTCATATAAAATAAAAAGAAAGGCTAGCTTTCACCATCTTTATGGCCTAACATATAGAGATTGAACTTTTTACTGAGTTTCACATTTTAGGTGAAAGTTATTGTGGAATGAGTGAATCAATTTAGCTTGGCTTTTTGAACTAAAATGGGTTTCAAAAGTAGGGTAATGAAGGATAATAAAGCCAAATATTTGATGTCCTAAACATCACACAATTCTTATGCATTTATATATGCACACATAGGTTTATGACACCGAAGTGTAATACTATAAATATTTTATGTCATCAAAGTGTAATATCATAAACATTAGACTTTATGTATTAGATATATAAATATATAAAAATTATTTGGCATGTTAGTTAATTTTTCTTGAATTTAGATGCTATAAATAAACACAATTTTCAGAGAGTAAATACGTACATATAATTTTTTGTATTTGTAAATGTAAATCCCTCCTTCATTCAGTCAGTATGAAGATGAAAGATTTGATGATATCAACATTCAAGGAAGGAGGGGGAGAATTTAGTTGTCAAAGCACGCCCCGGCTTTCTCTATTTCTCTATGGTTTAATATTTATTGTTTTCTTTTTAAGGAAGTTGATGGACAATATTTAGTTGTCAAAGCACGCCCTTTTCTAGCAACAATGAAGAGGTTTTTCATGCCTTTCTACATCTTCGGCACTTCATAAACCATTAATCTCATTGCCCTGACCCTCCTTCACTCCATCTGATTCAAAGTAATACATCTTTGCACAATAAAAACTGCAAAGATTCAATTTTAAATTTTTTTCACGTACAAATATAATTGGCGTCTTTGCGTTTGATGAAAGTGAAAAAAGTTGCTTACAAGTAAAGGAGGAGCTATTTCAATATAAAAATCCTTAAAGTACCAGGGATGCATTTTAGTTGAATAGCATGATAATTTTTTCTGCATCTCCCTATAAAATATTGATGATTTACAACTAATTTTAATGAGATTGTTATGGTATGACTCATATATCATATCGGGACAGACGTTAGATCAAAACAGAGAGGAGCGGAGCGGAAGAATCTGTCCAAATTAGGAAGTTACGTGGGTTGGGGTGTGGGGGCAAAGCCCCGCGGTATGGTACAGGAGTAATGTTGTAATTACATATTGTGCCTAAGGTTTACTCTTGGGGTTATAAATAGGCATGTTAGTAACCCTAGGAGGGATCACTGAATTCTGTAATCTCTTTTCTGAATATTGAAAGGAACCTGCCGCTCTGCTCCCGAGGACGTAGGCATCTTTGCCGAACCTCGTTAAATCTCTGTGTTCTTCTGAATTTGTGTCGGTTCTTGTTTTTATTAGCCCTAATTTTCTCAACAAGTGGTATCAGAGCCTGATTCGAGGGCAGAGAAGAAAACTGTGGCGGCGCAGGAAGTAAGAAGAACGATTTGTGGATTTTGAAAGGAGAAGTTTGGAATCGAGGTATTCAAGAGGCAGTACAAATTTTGGCCCACGACGCAGATTCGAAGGACGAGTTCCCGCGAAGGAGGAATCGACGAGATCACGGCTTTTGGAAGCTGCGATAGGCGACTTCAGCGAGGGTTCCGAGCAGGCGAACTACAGAGCAAGAGTTTTCGACGGAGGCTTGCGAAGGCGGCAACAGCGAAAGCGGAGGGTGCGCTTGCTCGCTCGGCGTTGATCGCGAAGAGAAGAAGGCAGAAAAGGAGCAGGCGGAGGAGGAGGAATCAAGAAGAATATTCCCTTCCATTCTTGGCTCTGCTTAAGGCTGCCCTTTCATTTTCGGCTCCGCTGAAAGGAGCGAGAGATTGCGCTGAAGGCTGCTGCGGAGGACTAATTGGAAAGGAAAGTCATTAAAAATTATGTTTATTAAAGGCATTTAATTAAGGGAAACTTAATTAAAGAAATTTAATTAAGAAAAATTCCTTAATTAAGGGAAATATTTTCTTTTTTCAAAAAATAAAAAATCTAATCAAGAATTTTTGCAGAGAATTTTTTTGCAGAAAGTTTTGTTGCAGGAATAATTTTCAGATGACATTTTCTGGTGCGAAATTCGAGGTGGTGAAGTTTGACGGAACTGGTAACTTTGGATTATGGCAAACCAGGGGTGAAAGATTTGTTGGCGCAATAGGGAATCTTGAAGGCTTTGCGGGCAGCAAAACCAAATGTCATGGAGGATGAAGATTGGGAAGAATTGCAACAGCGAGCGGCAACGACGATACGCCTACGTCTGGGAGATGAAGTTATGTATCACGTGATGAATCTGAAATCTCCAGGAGAAGTTTGGAAGAAATTGGAAACTCAATTTATGGCTAAATCTCTGACGAACAAGTTGTATCTGAAGCAAAAGTTGTATGGATTGAAGATGCAAGAAGGGTCTGATCTCGCATAGCATGTTAATGGCTTCAATCAAATAATCACTCACAGACCTGTCACGGCTTGATGTGAGCATTGAGGATGAAGATCAAGCGATGATTTTGTTGTGTTCATTGCCCTCTTCCTATGAACACCTGGTGACTACTCTGACATATGGAAAAGAGACTATCAAAGTTGATGAGATTACTGCAGCGTTGTTGGCTCACAACCAGCGGAAGCAGAATGCAGGGGAAAGCTCTCACGGTGATAGCTTTTATGTGAAGAGTAAGCAGGATCGTGGAAGGAAAAAAGATAAGGAGGGATCTGGGAGGCGAAATTCTAGATCAAAGTCTAGAGGCAAAAAAGAAATTCATTGCTATAAGTGCAAGGAGTCAGGTCATAGGAATCGAGATTGTCCAAAGCTGAAGAAGCAGACTGGGGAGAAAGTTGATACTTCATCAAAGTCTGTAAATGTGGTGCAGAGTGAAAATTCAGACTGCAGAGATGGCGATATGCTCTCAGTTTCATTAACTCAGTTTACGGATGCATGAATTCTTGATTCAGGGTGCTCTTATCACATAACATCTAACAGAGAGTGATTTACTTCATATAGGTCAACTAATTCTGGCTCAGTCTATTTGAGTGATGATAGATGCAGCAATATTATTGATATTAGAGAAGTCAGAATTCAAATGTATGATGACACAGTTAGAACATTATGTGATGTCAGACATATTCCAGATCTGAAGAAGAATTTGATTTCCTTGGGCACTCTACACAGAAATGGTTTTATTCCTAAGGCTGATGAGGATAGGGAAACCATCAAATTTGTTAAGGGTGCACTGACGGTGATGAAAGGAAAGTTGTCTGCAGGTAATATCTACAAACTGTTATGGAAGTACAGTTGTAGGTGAAGTTCATTCAGTGAAGTCAGATAATGACAGTACAAAACTATGACATGTGCGTTTGGGTCATCTTAGTGAACGTGGGATGACAGAATTGCATAGAAGAAATTTGCTGCATGGGGTTAAAAGCTGCAAGCTCTATCTTTGTAAGTTCTGTATTCTTGGAAAACAGACTAGAGTCAGCTTTATGACTGAAAAACACAAAACTGAAGGAATTCTTGATTATGTGCATTATGATGTATGGGGCCCTACTAAGGAGTTGTCATTGGGAGGATCTCAGTATTTTATTACCTTTATTGATGATTTCTCCAGGAAAATTTGGGTGTATTTCTTGAAGCAGAAATCTGAAGTCTTTTCTAAATTCAAGCTGTGGAAAGCTGAGGTGAAAAACCAAACTGACAGAAAGATCAAGTATTTGAGGTCTAATAATGACACAGAGTACACAGATTCACAGTTTCAGAAGTTCTGTGAGGAGCATGAGATTTAGAGGCATTTTTCAGTGTGGAAGACACCTCAGCAGAATGGTGTGGCAGAAAGGATGAATAGGTCCTTAACTGTAAGAGCAAGATGCTTGAGATTGAATGCAGGGCTTCCTAAGGGTTTTTGGGCAGAGGCTGTGAATATGACATGCTATCTCATCTATAGATCACCTCGAGTATCATTTGGTGACAAGGTCGCAGAAGAGGTATGGACAGTTAATCCAGTTAAATTTGATCATTTACGGATTTTTGGATGTCCTGCTTATGTGCATGTACCTGGAGATGAAAGATCCAAACTTGATGTAAAATCCAAGAAGTGCAACTTTCTGGGCTACAAGAAAGGTGTGAAAGGATACAAGTTTACCGATTGCAAAGAAGATGGTGATCAGCAGAGATGCAGTTTTTTATGAGCTGTTTATGTTACGACAAAATCAAGATAAGGTGCCAGAGAAGAGTTCCAGTTCAGAAGCAGTGCAGATGAATTTAGAATAGCAGTCAGTAGCTTCTGAGAGAGGTGAAAGTTCAAATCCAACACCTGGTGATTCTACTCCAGATGATCTACAAAATTACAATCTAGCCAGAGATAAATAGAGACGCACCAATGTAAGGCCTCCTAGTAGATTGGGTTATGAAGACTTAATCTCATGTGCACTTCTCATCAGCAGCGTTGATCCAGACACTTTTCAGGGAGCTATCACTAGCTAGGAGAAAGAGAAATGGATGGGTGAAATGGTTGAGGAGATGGAGTCTTTGCAGAAAAACTGCACTTGGGAGCTAGTTCAACTTCCAGAGGAAAAGAAGGTCATTGGTTGCAAATGGGTATACAAAAGAAAACCAACAGTATCAAAAAAAGAAGGGGAAAGTTCAAGGCTCGACTGGTTGCAAAGGGATTTTCACAGCAGAAGGGGATAGATTATGATGAAATATTTTCTCCTGTGGTCAGACATACTTCAACAGGGCAGTGCTTGCATTAGTAGCTATTTGGGATTTGCATTTGGAGCAAATGGATGTTAAAACTGCTTTCTTGCATGGTGATTTGGATGAGCAAACTTACATGGAGCAACCAGAAGGGTTCACTCAACCTGGACAGGAGCATCTGATTTGCAGGTTAAAGAAATTGTTGTATGGGTAAAAACAGTCTCCAAGATAATGGTACAAGCGATTTGACTCCTATATGATTCATATTAGGTACAGGCGATGTGAGTATGATTGTTGTGTTTATGTGAAGAGCCTTGATGATGGTTCTATTATTTTTTTGTTACTGTATGTTGATGATATACTGATTGCTGCAAAAAATATGAATGATGTCCGTGGTTTGAAAGCTTTATTGAGTCAGGAATTTGACATGAAAGATTTGGGTCCTACGAAGAAGATTCTTGGAATGGAGTTTCATCGAGACAGAGGCTCAAGTCGATTATGATTATCTCAACGAGACTATGTTGAGAAAGTGCTGGAAAGGTTTGAGATGAGCAATGCAAAGCCTGTGAGCACTCCTTTGACAAATCATTTTAAGCTTTCTTCAGAACAGTGTCCTAAGACTGATACAAAAATGGAAGACATGGCAAAGGCTCGATATGTCAGTGCAGTTGGCTGCTTGATGTATGCTATGGTATGTACTCGTTCTGATTTGACTCATGCTGTTAGTCAAGTCTGCAAATACATGGCTAAACCTGGAAGGCGACATTGAGAAACAATCAAGTGGATTTTCAGGTATCTGAAGGGTAATGTAGGACATAGAATTATTTTTGGCGGTCAGCAGAATGATCCTTCAGTTGTGGGGTATGTTGATTCAGACTATGCAGGTGATCTCGATGGCAAAAGATCAACAATTGGGTATGTGTTTACTCTTGGTGGAGGACCTATATGTTGGAAATCAATAATTCAGTCTATTGTAGCATTATCTACAACTGAAACTGAGTACATGGCAGTAGCTGAAGCTGCTAAGAAGCCTTATGGCTTGCTGGGCTAGTAAAGGAACTGAGCGTTGAGCAAGGTGGAGTTCAGTTGCATTGTGATAGTCAGAGAGATATTTATCTGGCTAAGAACAGGGTGTACCATGCGAGAACCAAGCACATTGATGTCAGGTATCACAAGATCAGAGAGTTGATTGCTTCTAGGGAGATACTGTTGCAGAAGGTTCATACTGATAAGAATTCAACTGATATGTTGACCAAGCCAGTTACTATCAACAAGTTATTGCATTGCGCGAACTTGTTGAATGTTTGTAGTTGCTAGAGAAGCATGGTGACCCAACCCACAATGATGCAGGTGTAACTCTCAGGTATTCTTCTTCTAAGGGGCTGGATATTCGCTAAGGTAGAGATTTGTTATGGTATGACTCATATACCATATCAGGACAGACGTTGGATCGAAGCAGAGCGGAGCGGAGCAGAAGAATCTGTCCAAATTGAAAAGTTACGTGAGTTGGGGTGCGGGGGCAAAGCCCCGCGGTATGATATAGGGGTAATGTTGTAATTACATATTGTGCCTAAGGTTTACTCTTGGGGTTATAAATAGGTCTGTTAGTAACCCCAGGAGGGATCCCTGAATTATGTAACTTCTTTTCTGAATATTGAAAAAAACTCGCCGCTCTCCTCCTGAGGACGTAGGCATCTTTGCCGAACCTCGTTAAATCTCTGTGTTCTTCTGGATTTGTGTCGTTACTATTTTTCCGCTCTAATTTCCTCAACAGAGATCATTTAAGAGTTGACTAAGAACAGTCACCAAATTAAAATTTTGGGAAATTTACATACATACCATATCATTTATATGTTTTAGTATATCTAACATTAAAGTTTGATATTTACATTTATAACACTTGTTATAAATCTATGCAAGAAAAAGTGTATTTCACTCTTAAAAAGTTAGTAATTGTGGTATTATTGATGTGAGATGAAAGATTTGAGTGGTATGCATGTAAATATCAAAGTTTAGGTGTTGAATATGTAAATATATAAGAATTTTTCGGTATGTATGTAAATGCCCCATTTGCCTAAGTGTTAGAGAGCACTTGTTATTAAATAAAAAATCACTTAAAAGTCTCAATGACATGAAAAGAGCAGATATCATGAAGTTGAACCCCATTGATGCAATGCCTTGTCTCAATCATACATTAGAGAGATTTTGCTATGACATCATCAGATAGATTCATTCTTTGAAACATGAAGTTAGCTTTTAATTGTAAGATCATACCTTGTATTTACTTTTTAAATAGGCATGCCCATATGTGCCTTCTATAAGTTACAAGTGCTTTAGGCCTTTCTTCAAGTTTATGACACAGTTATAATATGAGACTCAAAACTTCTTTTATATCTGTATTTATGAATTTGTTAGTCTATTAATTATTATTACATGTTTTATGAGCATTTTAGTAGATTTCTGTGAAGTAAAAAAGCTTGCAAGATGTTGATGACTACAATTTCACACATCTATCGCATGGATGGCTGTCTGCAAACAACATAGAGCTACAGAAATATTGTTTTGCACAACAACATGAATTTGCTGCCAAATAAGAACAACTGGGAAATTGAAGAAACTTCCCAGGAATTTCATCTGAATTCATCCTTTAAGATTCCAGCCAACTTAAGCTTGAATAAGCCTTCACTTCTTCGTAGAGCAATACTTATTTTACACTCAACAACCCCAAGCCTATTTCTATCCTTACCCTTCTTTGATAGAAGGAACTTCAGAGGTGTTTTTCTTCGTCTTACAACTGTTAATTTTGATTGATCAACTTGCTTTGCATAGCAAAATTCTCTAGAGATCCTTTACTCAGGGAAACAAAGTTGGCGGCACATGTTGAACATTATCTACTCCCACAAGCTAAAAATCTAATTCTCTTTTCTCTACTTCCCCAACTTTTATTATCTATAGCTTCTATCCTCTACACTATCTTATTCCTAACATAGTACTTCCTGAATCAATACTTAAGCCAATACAACAAGAGTTGCTTTGGCTCACAAATGTCCAAGTTTGAGCCTTTCATCTTATACTATAACACATGCATTTGGGTTCTCCTCGCTGAAAATAGAAGTAATCTGGCTTCCATCTCCACTCTGTTGGTTGAGGTAATCGCCATCTTCATAGAACTCTAACCTTTGAGAAGCTATCCTGCTGCAAATGTAGTCTGAAATGGAGGGAGATGGCTTATAGTTGTTGTAGCTGTGAATAAAACAGTGTGGTGCTCTTGGATAAGCATTCCAGCGTTCCTTATGGCTATAATTTTGTGGGTGGTGATGCATCATATGTATTTCCTCCACATCTTTAGGCTCTAAAGATGCTGCCTCATTGCATTCAGGCACTGGCTTGACACCTGGAGCTTGATTCTCTTGCGGTTGCCGATCTTTGGACGTATCTGATGTGGGTATTGCCTCAGTTGGGGCCTGATTTGTATATTCAGTGCTTGGTTTATTGTTGTTTTCTGCNTTTGTAAGTAAAGGAATTTGTATTTTTAAAGTATTAAAAATCTTAGAGATTCATATAAGAAGAAAAGAATAAAACTTTATGAAAAATCTTTAAGCAAATATAAATTTATAAAGTGAAGGGATGTGAAAAATTTTTAACTTTAAGAAGAGGATAGTGAAGTTCAAAATCATTAAAGGCTATCCAGATAAATAATCCTCACAAAAAAAAAAGAAGAGAAAAGAAAAGAAAAGAAAAAAGATTAAAAATGATCCTGAAAAAGAAAAGAAAAAGAAAAAAAAAGAAAGAAAAGAAAAAAAAATATGAGGAAAAGCTTGAGGAGAGATGCCTAATTAAAAATTGACTTCACTTGAATCAACTTAAAGAAGAAGGTTTGACTACATTTTCTACACTTATATTTCAGTATTAGCATATTTACTAGTAAAATTTCATGAAGTTCTTTTTCATATGGATATTCTAAGTGGCTTTAATATGAATAATTTGCAATTTTCCTTGAAAAGAATAAAGAATTAGAAATCTTAGACTTGACTGCTAGATATTCTTATACATTTAGTATTAACTGGAGTTATTTTACATTTTTTTTAAGTTATGCTATTATATTTAGTGGACTAAAATATAGAAAACTAGAAGTTAAAATCTTTGTCAATAGTCATATTTTTATGTAGTAAAAGAGTTACTTGATGACAAGTAACATTGAAGTTTGGGGGATTTTGATACACCAAAAATATATGCATTTTAATACCATATTTTATACTCATTTTTTGTGATATTGCACTTTAAAGAAAGATATTTTTCATGTTTTATTGCAGGTTGTTGATTTTTAAGATTTAGAGCAAAAATGATGAAATTTGTAGTCAAAATGGAGTTTTTGAAAAAATTGTTCAGCGCTGATGGAGTCAGATTGGGCACCGACGACGCCAGTGTCGGTGTAGACCCTGTTTTTAGAAGATTCGACAAATTTGGACGCTTTTTTAAGAGTTTTTGGAAGCACCTATTGGAAAACCGACTTTAGGCTCTATTTAGAGCCGAAATTGATTAGAAAAGACTTTCTTCGCACTCCTCCGCTCACTCTTGGTCTTTCTTCGCCCCCCTTCGTGCCACTTTGCATACTTCCACACCATTCCACACTATTAGTGATTTATTTTCTGTATAGTTTAGAGTTTTTGTGATGAATTTAAGTGTGAATTATTTTTTAAGAGTGTTGGAGAGGGAGAGAAGTGAGAGATTTCTCCTTCCTACATTTCCTAAGAGAGACTACAAGGGATTTACTTTGAGAAAGAGTTTCAGATAAGTGTTGTTTCTTTTATTATTGTTGTATGAACTTTCTTTTATAAGTGAAATTTGTGTTTTGTTGTAGTAGTTTTCTTTATCTTTCTCCCTACTTTGAGATATGGTGAAATGAAGAGATAATTTGGATGTGCCAATGTTAAAATATAAAATAAATTGTGTTTGTTTTTTAACTTCGCTCTTAATTTACTTTTCAATTTGGCCAATTAAATTGTTAAAATATGTTCTGAAACATATGATCCAGGAAATGGAGTATGAGTTCTACAACAGAGTGAGAATCACATCTAAGTCCATGAAGGAGTATTTCATTCATGAAATTAAGTGCAAATAAATAGAGAAATATACATTGTTGGGTGTAGAATTGGAGATTTTTAGGGTGACAGACTAAAATCCCCAATTCGATCTTTGTGTTTAAGAACTAAAGCGTAACACTGAAGCAATGTAGAGAATTAAAATTGCTCCTATTTGGCACAAAAAAATTTAAATAATTTATCTCATCTCATTTCACCAAAAACTCATTCTAGTTGGAAAGATGTTTTTTCATATTAGAAAACTTCATCACATAAACATAGTTTAGTAGTTACTATTTTAAACTCTGCATTTAAATTTTACTAGTAATTAATAATTTATTTTTGATAGTATCTCAAACATTCAAAATTAGTGACAGTAATTTCGTTTTATTTATGTGAATTTCTTAGTTAATTTTTCATTTCAAATTTAATCATTTATCGTGCGATCAATATTTGAGACTTAAATAGAAAGTCTTATATTACTTAATAACGATACCTATGCTTACGTAGAACCCCAACATTAAGTGCTTAACGTTATTATTCATAAAATACCACATCAAGTTTTTGGCATCGTTGTAAAGTGGAGTCAACTTTATAAATTTTACACAAGTATATTTTCTCGGGATCACCATGCGACTTACATATATCATCACAACTCACCATTATAGCCTACTTGCTCAAAGCTCATGTAAATTCTGACTCCGGCCCCAACGACCTATGGACATTATCATAGCTCACCATCATGACCTATTTGACCAGCTACAATCTACATGACTTACAAGTCATGTAGTTCCTTACATTAGCCCGTGTAGCTTATTAACATTATCAAAGCTCGTATGGCTCTCGCCCATGGCTTCGACTGCCTATGGATGTCATCATAACTCACCACTACGGCTCATGTAACCAATTGTAACCTATGTGGCTAACAACTCCTTGACTCCTGCTTTTATAAACTTAGAACATTATCATAGCTCACCATTAAGACCATTGTGACTAAATATTATCCATGTGGCTCATAGCTCATATTGCTCCTGATTCAGCCTCTTAGCTCCCATCTCTGGTCTTTGTAGCAAGTGAAAGTCGTCACAACCCACCACCATGGCCTATATGACTTATAGGTCGTGTAACTCCCAACTGCGGCCTCAACGCTCTACAGACATCGTCATAGCTTACCATACAACACATGTGACCAACTACAACCACATGGCTCAAAACTTTTGTAGCTCCCAACTATGACCTTTATGGCCAACTGACACTCCTAAAGTAACCATTTACTGCCCACCCAACTAATTACTATCATGGTTTTCAAGTTTATGAGGTATTCGAACGATACNTTGTCATTGTCTCTTCTGAACAGGGGATGAGTGGGGCGGTGCTTGCTCGTAGTATAAAAACCAAAGATAACTTGCTTTATTTTGCTTACGTTGGATTGATTGGAATATCCTGGCTGGTCCATAAAGATTAAAAGAGGCACTTTGATGATTTCTGGTTCAAAGAAATAGTTTTACTTTTGATGAAGGATATATTATGCTTGAGCATCTCTTACAAAGAAGAAAAGCATAGCTCTTTTTAGTAGTGTTGAGAAAATTAAGGCGATAAAAAATAGTAATCGACACAAATCCAGAAGAACACAAAGATTTAACGAGGTTCGGCAAAGATGCCTATGTCCTCGGGAGCAGAGCGGCGACCTCCTTTTCAATATTTTNTGATACAAAATATTGAAAAGGAGGTCGCCGCTCTGCTCCCGAGGACATAGGCATCTTTGCCGAACCTCGTTAAATCTTTGTGTTCTTCTGGATTTGTGTCGATTACTATTTTTCTTCGCCTTAATTTTCTCAACAAATGGTATCAGAGCAAGTTCGAGTGCAGAGAAGAAAAATTAAGGCGACCCAAGAAGAAAGATTCGCTGCAGTTCCGATTCGCCGGAGATTTGCGGGCGAAAGTTCGTATCAGGCAGCGCTCGAGCAGAGGCTGTTCGGTGCCGGGATTCGTCGCCAGAAAGGAAGGCAAGGCCGAGGCAGAACAGGAAAGGAGCGGACAAGCAGCGGAGGTCTTTGATTTCTACTAGAGTAATATTCCTCCATCATTCCTTTCCCGTAAAGGCTGAGGAGTAATTCGGAAATTCCTGAAGGCTGCTGCAGAGGATTGGAAAGGAAGGTTTTTAATTATGTTTATTAAAAATATTTAATTAAGGAAAACTTAATTAAAGAAATTTAATTAAGTTCTTAATTAAAGAAAAATATTTTCTTTTCAAAAAAAAAAAAAAAAGGAAATTCTTTATAGAAGGAGCAGGTTCGGGAATTGGAGATCGCGATTTGCGGCGGAGAAAAGAAATCGGAAGGAAATCCAGGAAGCTGAGGAAAATTCGAAATTGGAAGAGAATCAAAAGTTCCTCTTTCCTACTGGGTTCTGGGTTCCGATTTCAGGGGAAATAATTGCTCTTTCCTTCTGGGGAAATATTTTTTTTTTCCTGCTGGGTTCCGATTTCAGGGAAGGAAGAAATTGGACCGTTTTATTTCATTGTTTTTGTAGGAGGTAGATCTGCGAAAACTTGAGAGGAGAGGGAATTTCCTTTGTAGTTTGTTGTTGGAAAGGAATCCGAAGAATATTCTCTCGCTGGAGGAGGCGAATTTGGAGAAAGAGACTGAACATTCCTTCAGAGGCAGGAAGTAAAATCGGAAGGTCCTGATTATCTTGGGAGGTGATTCAAATTTTCTCAGCAAGTGGTATCAGAGCCAAGGTTTGAGGGCAGAGGAGATCGACGCAGTGACGAAGGAGGTTCGTCTGGCAGAAGAGTTCGACCACGGAGAAAGAGCCGACGAAGTCGGAGGAGTCGGCGCAGAAAGTTCGAGGACTTGGCAGAGACTTCGGTTCTAGGCAGTTCGTGATCAGGCAAAGCGGGCGAATCTTAGCCAGGCTTCGGATTGGCGACATTCGCAACTAGCGAGAGGGCTTTCGGCACTCCGGATCTGCATCGCGAGGGCTCTGTTTTACTTCGCAGAGAAGTTTGAGTGCAGCGAAGAAAAATTCGACACTGTTGCGAGGAGCTGACGAGAAATTCCAAGGCAAACCAGGCGACACAGGTTTCGGCGACAGGGAGGATTGTCGTGCCAAGGAGGTTTTGCGGCGGAATTTTTTTTTTTTTTTTCGGCTGATTCGCGGAACCGAGGGTTCTCGGAGGAGCCCGCAAAAGCGGGAAGGAGTTCCCGCGGAAGAGGCTTGGCGCAGGCGAGGGATATCTGTTCTCGCGACGAGGCGGAAGTTTCGAAGAACGGTGACAGAGGAGTTTGCGATCGGACAGAAAAGGGAAGGAGCGGAGGCAATTTTCGGAACTTTCCATCTTTAAAGGACTTTCCATTGATCGGACCTTTGCTTTGCTGCGAAAGTGGCTGGGGGCCAGAAAAGGGAAGGATCGCTGGAAGGAATTGAGAAATTGGAAAGGAATTGAGAAATTGGAAAGGAATTTATTTCCAATCGAATATTCTTTGTTAAAAGTTTTTGTCGCAAGATCAAAATTGTTCGCAAGGCGGACGGGCTCGCGGAAGTTCGTTGTAGAGGAAAGAAAAGAAAAAGAAAAAAAAAATATGAGGAAAAGCTTGAGGAGATGCTTAATTAAAAATTGGATTCACTTGAATCAACTTAAAGAAGAAAGTTTGGCTACATTTTCTAAACTTATATTTTAGTATTAGCATAATTACTAGTAAAATTTCATGAAGTTCTTTTTCATATGGATATTCTAAGTAGCTTTAATATGAATAATTTGCCATTTTCCTTGAAAAGAATAAAGAATCAGAAATCTTAGGCTTGACTGTTAGATATTCTTATACCTTTAGTATTAATTGGAGTTATTTTACAATTTTCTTAAGTTATGCTATTATATTTAGTGGACTAAAATATAGAAATCTAGAAGTTAAAATCTTTATCAATAGTCATATTTTTATATAGTAAAAGAGTTACTTGAGGACAAGTAACATTGAAGTTTGGGGGATTTTGATACACAAAAAATATATGTATTTTTAGACCATATTTTATACTAATTTTTTGTGATGTTGTACTTTAAAGAAAGATATTTTTCATGTTTTGTTGCAGGTTGATTTTTAGGATTTAGAGCAAAAAGAATGAAATTTGTAGTCAAAATGAAGTTTTTGAAAAAATTGTTCAACGTTGATGGAGCCAGATTGAGCGTCATCGGCGCCAGTGTCAGTGCAGACCCTATTTTTAGAAGATTCAACGAATTTGGACTCTTTTTTAAGAGTTTTTGGACGCACCTATTGGAAAACCGGCCTTAGGCTCTATTTAGAGCCAAAATTGATCAGAAAAGACTTTCTCCGCACTCCTCCGCTCACTCTTGGTCTTTCTTCGCCCCCCTTCGTGCCACTTTGCATCCTTCCACGCCATTCCACACAGTTAGTGATTTATTTTCTTTTATAGTTTAGAGTTTTCGCAATGAGTTTAAGTGTGAATTCTTCTCTAAGAGTGTTGGAGAGAGAGAGAAGTGAGAGATTTCTCCTTTCTATATTTCCTAAGTGAGATTACAAGGGATTTGCTTTGAGAAAGAGTTTTAGATAAGTGTTGTTTCTTTATTATTATTGTATGAACTTTCTTTTATAAATAAATTTTGTGTTTTGTTGTATCTTTCTCATGAAGTCTGAGTAGTTTCATTTATCTTTCTCCCTACTCTGAGATATGGTGAAATAAAGCGATAATTTGGATGTGCTAATGTTAAAATATAAAATAAATTGTGATGGTTTTTCAACTTCGCTCTTAATTTACATTTCGATCTGGCCAATTGAATTGCTAAAATATGTTGTGAAACATATGATCTAGGAAATGGAGTATGAGTTCTACAACAGAGTGAGATACATCTAAGTCCATGAAGGAGTATTTCATTCATGGAATTAAGTGCAAATAAATAGGAAAATATACATTGTTGGGTGTAGAATTGGAGATTTTTAGGTTGACAGACTAAAATCCCCAATTCGATCTTAGTGTTTAAGAACTAAAGCGAGAGTTAGCCTTCAGGGGAAAGGAAGTGGGAGCTCTGGAGTGGGAGTTAGTATCCTCCTAGCCTAGCCACAGATTTTGGGACTAAACCTAGGATTAGTCAATGATTTTTTATAACACTGAATCAGTGTAGAGAATTAAAATTGCTTCTATTTAACACAGTATAAATTTAAATCATTCATCTCATCTCATTTAACCAAAAACTCATCGTAGTTGGAAAGATGTTTTTTCATATTAGAAAACTTCATCACATAAACATAGTTTAGTAGTTACTATTTTAAACTCTGCATTTAAATTTTTTTAGTAGTTAACAATTTAGTTTTGATAGTATCTCAAACATTCAAAATTAGTCACAGTAATTTTATTTTATTTATGTGAATTTCTTAGTTAATTTATCATTTCAATTTTAATCCTTTCTCGTGTGTATTTGGGACTTAAATAGAAAGTCTTATATTACTTAATAACGATACATATACTTACGTAGAATCTCAACATTAAGTGTTAAATGTTATTATTCATAAAATACCACATCAAGTTTTTGGCACCGTTGTAAAGCGGAGTCAACTTTATAAATTTTACACAACTATATTTTCTCGGGATCACCATGTGACTTACATATATAATCACAACTCACTATTATAGCCTACTTGGCTCAAAGCTCATATAAATTCTGACTTCGGCCCCTACGACCTATGGACATTATCATAGCTCACCATCAAGACCTATTTGACCAACTACAATCTACATGGCTTGCAAGTCATGTAGTTCCTTACATTATCCCATGTAAATTATTAACATTATCAAAGCTCGTATGGCTCTCACCCATGGCCTCGACTGCCTATGGATGTCACATAACTCACCACTATGGCTTATGTAACCAACTGTAACCTATGTGGCTTACAAGTCGTGCAACCCTTAACTCCTGCTTTTATAACCTTAGAACATCATCATAGCTCACCATTAAGACCATTATGAATAAATACTATCCATGTGGCTCATAGCTCATATTGCTCCTGATTCAGCCTCTTAGCTCCCATCTCTGGTCTTTGTAGCATGTGAACGTCATCACAACCCACCACCATGACCTATATGGCTTATAGGTCGTGTAACTCCCAACTACGGCCTCAACACTCTACAGACGTCATCATAGCTTACCATACAACACATGTGACAACTATAACCACATGGCTCACAACTTTTGTAGCTCCCAACTATGACCTTTATGTCCAACCGACACTTTTGAAGTGAACATTTACTACCCACCCAACTAATTACTATCATGGTTTTGAAGTTTATGAGGTATTTGAGCGATACAGTTGGTGTAGGTTTAGTGTTTGAGAGGCAACCATCTATTATTTATTTGTATGTAGACAACATAAATTCAGACTATGTAGGTGAAATGGGTAGACATTGGCCTACAATTAAATATTTGTTTACATTGATAGGAGGTCCAATCAATTGAAGATCACTTTTTCATTTTATTGTTGCTTTGTTTACTATGGAGGCTAAGTACATGAAAATCACGAAGATGATGAAGGAAGTGACGTGGATGTAGAGCTTATTAGATGACTTGGGAGTTGATCTGGAGTTGATAATACTGCTATGTGATAGTTATAATGTCACATTCTTGGTCACAAATTTAGTTTATCATGACGGTACTAAACACATTAATATGAGATACCACTTTTTTCAAGACTTGATTGATGACTATAATGTTCTGCTAAAGAAGATAAATACGAAGGGGAATCCAACATACATGCATATAAAGGTACTACCAGTTTAGAAGTTCGCATACTATAAGAGTTTAATGAACATTTGAGCTCATGATTGATTGCCCATTTGTGTATTTTTAAAAAGTACGCGGGGCTTAATCCCTTCATGACGGGGAAAGGGGAACGTAGGTAACTATCTTAGTACAGTCCTTTTGGTATTGAAGCTCATTTGATCATCTGTCACTTATCTGGAAGTGAGAGATGAGACAGAGATTGTTGTATTAGAGGTTTTGTTTATATAATGTGTAAATGGGCCATTTTTTTTTGTTTTTATTAATGTTCCCTAATCCTCTCTAATTTATTTGAGGGATTACGACTCAATTTAGTTGTGGAGTTATAACACTATTTCAACTGTCTTTTTTTTTCTTTCTTTCCACTTGTTGGTAGTGGAATAACCCCTCTCCGTAGATGCAGGCAGATTTGTGCAGAACCACATATATCACACCATGTTTGATTGTTTATTGCGTAATTTTGTTTTCCACCTTATTTTGCACGACAATACGAGTATTGACTAATTAAGATACTGATTGTTATGGCCTCTGAGAAAGATAGGATTTTGTATTTATTTATTCAGTTTATTAAATTCGACAATTGAGGGCTAACATCAATAAATAAGAAACTTGAATTTGTTTGAGAGCTTTATAGGAATAGTTTTCTAAATCCCAATTTGGAGCCTTTTGTCAATAACTAATTGGTTCTCTATTGCTATTATCCTAATTTATTTATTTTTGTTTGAGGTAAAGGCCCAATTTTTTTCATTGGACTTAGTTTAAATCAATTAATATTCTCTTAAAACAATCTGGTTTTGTTGGGAGTGAATATTGCAATATCCGGATTTGTTGGGAAACAATTGACCAAAAATATTTTAATCGACTTTGTTAGCAAAAGATGATGGAACTAAAACTGCAAAATATTTTTGTATTTTATCATGATTTTTTTTTTCATATTTGTTCGTTTGTTGCGAGCATCTTACTAATGTGCATGTCCTTGCCCTGATATAACACTTTTATATATCAATCATTGACAATGCATGATATTATTTTATTGTCTTATCAATAAATAAAGTGTTTTAAATAGATTTTTAATAATTATAGATTTCATATCAATCGCATAAGATAGGTTATGTGTTAGATGAAATAATATTGAAGCAACTTTGAGTAAGCACATATTGCATCAGAATAATCCTTAGCATAAAAATTACTTTATCACCCACAGCTAATTTGGTTATGATGAGTTTGACACACTATTTGCTCATTTACTCGTTCTATCGCACAATCACAAAGGGCATTACCATATCAATTAAACCGCATGAGACGTTACAACTCTGCATATGTCGCAAGATAGACCTTGATATCTCAAATCATCATATATAATTTTAATATTTTCATTGATACATTTAATGAAGATGCCCCTTCACATATAAATAGTGGTTATACGCATATCCTGATCATGACACAAAAAAGAGACAACACGGGCATGCAATTATATTAGTCCGATCTCATTTCTCTCCATAATCTCTAACTCTCCACATTTCCCACTCTCTCATTCGGGCTTGAACCTTTTTTTACGAGCGGTGTGTTTGCGAACAAATTTAGATCCAAAAGGACAAAAAACTATAAATTAATTCTAAATAATTTTTTTACAAAATGCCATTCACTCCTAATTTAAAATATATTCTTAATCATTTTTTTCCTTCCTTCTCCTTTTTGTTAATTTAAAAGTCAAACCAACCATCATTTTAAAAACAACACTACCAGAGCAGTTCCCCTTATTCTCCTCCANCTTAATCTCTTCATGACGGGGAAAGAGGAACGTAGGTAACCATCTTAGTACAGTCATTTTGGTATTGAAGCTTCTTTGATCATCTGTCACTTATCTGGAAGTGAGAGATGAGACAAAGATTGTTGTATTAGAATTTTTGTTTGTATAATGTGTAAATGCGTCATTTTTTTGTTTTTATTAATGTTCCCTAATCCTCTCTAATTTATTTGAGGGATTACGACTCAATTTAGTGTGTGGAGTTATAACACTATTTTAACTGTCTTTTTTTTTTTCTTTCCACTTGTTGGTAGTGGAATAACCCCTCTCCGTAGACGTAGGCAGATTTTCACAGAACCACATATATCACACCATGTTTGATTGTTTGTTGCGTGATTTTGTTTTCCACCTTATTTTGCACGACAATACGAGCATTGACTAATTAAGATACTGATTGTTATGGCCTCTGAGAAAGGGAGGATTTTGTATTTATTTATTTAGTTTATTAAATTCAACAATTGAGGGCTAACATCAATAAATAAGAAACTTGAATATGTTTGAGAGCTTTATAGGAATAGTTTTCTAAATCCCAATTTAGAGCTTTTTGTCAATAACTAATTGGTTCTCTATTGCTATTAACCTAATTTATTTATTTTTGTTTGAGGTAAAGGTCCAATTTTTTTCATTGGACTTGGTTTAAATTAATTAATATTCTCTTAAAACAATCTGGTTTTGTTGGGAGTGAATATTGCAATATCCAGATTTGTTGGGAAACAATTGATCAAAAATATTTTAATCGACTTTGGTAGCAAAAGATGATGGAACTAAAACTGCAAAATATTTTTGTATTTTGTCATGATTTTTTTTTTCATATTTGTTCGTTTGTTGCGAGCATCTTACTAATGTGCATGTCCTTAATTTAACACTTTTTTATATCAATCATTGACAATGCATGATATTATTTTATTGGCCATATCAATAAATAAACTATTATGGATTTCATATCAATCACATAAGATAGGTTATGTGCTATATGAAATAATATTGAAGCAACTTTGTGTAAGCACATATTGCATCAGAATAATCCTTAGCATACAAATTACTTTATCACCCACAGCTAATTAGGTTATGATGAGTTTGACACACTATTTGCTCATTTACTCGTTCTATCGCGCAATCACAAAGGGCATTGCCATATCAATTAAACCGCATGAGACGTTACAACTCTGCATATGTCGCAAGATAGACCTTGATATCTCAAATCATCATACATAATTGTAATATTTTCATTTATACATTTAATGAAGATGCCCCTACATATATAAATAGTGGTTATACACATAAAGGTTATGATCATGCCATACACAAAAAAGAGACAACGCGGGCATGCAATTATACTAGTCCGATCTCATTTCTCTCCATAATCTCTAACTTTCCACATTTCCCACTCTCTCATTCGGGCCTGAATCTTTTTTTACGAGCGTTTGCGAACAAATTTAGATCCAACAGGACAGAAAGCGATAAATTAATTCTAAATACTTTTTTTACAAAATGTCATTCACTCCTAATTTAAAATATATTCTCAATCATTTTTTCCTTCCTTCTCTTTTTTTTTTTTTAATTTAAAAGTCAAACCAACCATCATTTTAAAAACAACACTACCAGAGCAGTTCCCCTTATTCTCCTCCAATTCTTCGCATTAGCCCACTAATAATCGTCTCCATGTGGCTCCAATTTTCAACTTCCTCGACTTTCTTCAACTAATTTCGTCCTCTTCCATAAACCTACCTACTCACCATCTTCATTTATATATATTTTNTAACTAATTTCGTCCTCTTCCATAAACCTACCTACTCACCATCTTCATTTATATATATTTTATATGAACTCCACATCTATAAATTGCATAGGCAATCATTCACAAATCATAGCCTGAAAATTTCTCCATCTTCTATTCTTCTATTGTAGAGATATTATTTGAGCATCATGGTTGCAGGTACCTTCACCCATGAGGGGGTTTCGAACGTCAGCATTGATAGATTATGGAAGGCCGGCATTCTTGATGCTCACAATCTGATGCCAAAGCTGTTGCCCGATGTCATTACAAAGGTTGAGCTTCTTGAAGGTGATGGTGGAGCCGGCACAGTTAAGAAGTTCGTGTTTTCTGAAGGTTTGAATCACTCTATAGACTCCATGTAGCTTCCACAAATCTTTCGGATCTCTGTTATTCTTCTAACATGTTAGTATATTTTCAAAATATGCTAAAAATCAGAATATCCTATAGACTGTGCAATGGAGATGAGCTCACGAGCGACGACAAGAAAAAGTCTTGAAAGCATATCACAATTGGATTTATTAAATTTGGATTTACGTCTTAGAAGAGACGGAACGTGGGAAGAACAAACGAAACACGAAAAATATTTTTTTGATGTTGGATTAGCTTTAAACAAAATTGAGGACTAAATCCTTCTTAAGTTATGCTCCCAAATACCGCTTTTATTTTTTGAAATTTAAGGTATCATGCATATCTTGCAGCATCATGATCGATTCCGCTAAGACTAGTAAGAGAAATAGAGTGAATGAAAATTTGATCTCGATTGAATTATTGAAATATCTTGCCCAATATTTAGTGAATGAACAAAGATAATTATAAATTAAAATATTATTTTTGTATATATAATATTATTTTTTTCATTTTTGTCTCTCTTCAAAGGCTCAGTTTCTCTACTTCTTTTTTCCCCTGCATTAAGAAGTCCAAAAATTGTGTAATCCATGGCCGAAAAGAAAAACTCAAAGCCCTTCCAAAATTAATTAATTAGCGTCAATCTATACGGATTAAATATAAGCAATTTGCTCAAANTCATTTTTGTCTCTCTTCAAAGGCTCAGTTTCTCTACTTCTTTTTTCCCCTGCATTAAGAAGTCCAAAAATTGTGTAATCCATGGCCGAAAAGAAAAACTCAAAGCCCTTCCAAAATTAATTAATTAGCGTCAATCTATACGGATTAAATATAAGCAATTTGCTCAAATCATTGCAGCTGTGAAGGAATTTGGCTACATTGTGGACAAAACTGACGCACTGGACAATGAGAACCACATAATAAAGCAGACTGTCGTTGAAGGAGGNCTTGCTCAAATCATTGCAGCTGTGAAGGAATTTCGCTACATTGTGGACAAAACTGACGCACTGGACGATGAGAACCACATAATAAAGCAGACTGTCGTTGAAGGAGGGCTGATCGGCTCGAGACTCAAGTCTTACTCCTTTGAACTAAAGCTGGAGGCTGGGAGCAATGGCAAAACCGTGGAGAAGACAACGGTGCACTATGAAACTTTGGATGACACTCCTCTCAGTGTGGAAGAGCAGGGACAAATCAATGCAAGCTTCTCTTTGATGACCAAGGCGGTTGAAGAACATCTCATTGCAAATCCAGCAGCTTATGCTTAAGAAAAGTGTGATTGTTGTGGATCTCTAGTGGTTGTTGCTTGTTGTGTTTG
>JXCR01141067.1:43592-84237 GCA_002079205.1 Phalaenopsis hybrid cultivar
CATGTCCCTCCTCCCCTGCAATGAATGAATCAGTAATCTCAAAACCCCAATCCTCCTTTCTATCTGTACCTTCTACTGACAAACCTCCTTCCCTCAAATTTCTGATCTCACCTAAAACAAATTGCTTAAAACCAATTAACTGTCGATAACTATAATGTTTGGCACGCTCAAATACTTATATTCACGACAAATAGATTCATTGGTTTTCTGGATGGAAGCAGTCCATGCCCCCAAAATTTAGTAGAGAGGGCAGTGCAGCCCCCAAAAAACCCCAATTTCATATGTAGAAACTCATTGACCAAAATCTGATAGCCTCACTGTACTCTATCTCTCTCCCCCACTGTTCTCCCTCCTAGAATACATCTACCAGTGCTACCATTTGGATGACCATAGAAAGACGGTTGCAACCCACGAACAGATCTCGTGTGACTCAAATGAAGAATGAATTACATAACATATCCATAAAGGATCACAATAGAGCACAAAACCTTACTGAAATACGTACATTGGTGGATCAAATAACAACTGTCGGATCACACTTGGATCAAGAAATGTGATTCTATATACTCTTCATGGCCTACCTCATTCCTACAATGCATTCAAAACTGCATTAGAACTACATTCCAACCCATCACTCTGGATGATCTCTACTCTCAACTTTGTAGTGAGGAGATCAATTGTATGCTTAAAGTTGTGTGCATTTGGATTTTTGTCCTCATGCGGTTATCCCACATATTCACACATCATGTAACCGGACAGCTTGCACATCAAACCTACCTGGTGTGTAATTCTCCCCAGTGAGAATCACCTCACATTCTTTTCTTACGACACCGCATCAGACTATTGTAGGTCTCCCTTAGAGTCAGTCTCTCCACGACATACCCACCCTTTTGAGTTACTGCACTCCGTGCATACTCCAACTTTTGAGTCACTATCTCCATGACACACTACCTCCACGATATGCCTACTTTTTTGGGTCACTGCCTCCACGGTATATCCATCTTTCGGGTCACTGTCTCTACAACATGCCCATCTTTTTGGGTCACTACCTCCATGGTATACCCATCTTTCGGGCCACTACCTTCATGACACATTCACGCTTTTGAGACACTGTCTTCACGACACACTCATCTTCGAGCCACTACCTCTACATCACCTTCACATTTTCAGGTCAATGTCTCCACGACACACTCATCTTCGAGCCACTACCTCCATGGCACGCCCACCCTTCCGGGTCGCTGCCTCCACTAAACACCGATTCCTTCGGGTCACTACCTCTATAACACGCCCACTCCACCGGGTCCTGCCTCCACTAAACACACATTCCTTTGAGCCGCTGCCTCTACAATACGCCCACCCTTCTGGGTCGCTGCCTTCACTAAACATCAGCATCTGAATTGACACAAGTATGATTGTGCTAAGAATCCCACCCTGCATGTTAGGGGTCTCCATTTAATGACCCTTATTTTAAAACAAAAAAAAAGTTCTACTTATTACATCCAACATAATTTTAAAATCATGCATGTTGCAAACCAAAAATTTTTCTGTGCAGACTTCTGATGTAGCTCTACGTGCGGCGCAAGGTATTCCAGAGTTATTTTTAGGTTATTTCTGGGTTATTTTCAATAATCTCAAAATAACTCATAAATAACCCGCGGTCTTTATTTTTGGGTTATTACTGGGTTATTTCGGAATTATTGAAAATAACCCAGAAATAACCTGAAAATAACTCAGGAATAAACTGCACCACACGTAGAGTATGTCAGGTGTCCGGACAGAAAATGCGCGTGTTGCAAACTAAATCATATGTAAATCCAACTTTTTTCAAAATCTATCTTGGGTGACACCCTTTAGAGTCCTTGAATCTTTAGGATGAGCCCAATGCAGAGACTGTCAAAATCACACGTACGTAGAAACTTTGTCCTGTGCACTTAGATGTTGGTTAGGATACTTCTAGTTAGATGGTGTGTTAAGCTAGGACTAGGGTACTAGGAAATATTTTTGATGTCTCTGGCTATTGTTCTTTGCTGGCTTGTTCATTCTATCCATATGTAAATGTTGTGCTTTTTTTAGTGTGCTTGTATTTTTGTTGTTTTGGTATGCATGGTAGAATATTAGGATAGTTTTCTGCAGAAAGTAATGCCATGTATATGCACATAGACCAATATAATAAATCAGGAAGCATGTGATGATTTACATGGTAAAATTTGCTTGCAGACGCTATTTAGCTCCCTTACCAGGCATGACTCAGACATGTTGCAAGATTGTTTGGCCTTCCTAATCACATTGTCTTCGTGCAGGTCGAGTCATTTTTTATCTTTTCTAGTGCACTTTTTAGAATTCTTGGGAGGGTCATGTATCAGATATATGGTACAAGAATGAGTTCTGAGGTGCCAAATGCAACGAACCACGTGACGGAGACCAGGAGCAACACACTTACGTCCCACACCTTAATTATAAATCTCATGTATGTATAGAGTTAGGACTATATGTGTACTTATGCTTGACTGTCTTTTGCTTTTCAAATATATGTTGTCAATCCAACAACACCGGTCTTTTGCTCTATTTGGCTTGTTTTTCACGTTTTTCTTGCATGCCTGTATGCTTGGATTGTTTTCATTATTTCTTTCTGGTTTGTTTTGGTTGTTGCGAAAATTACAATTTAGACTCTTATAAGGGCCGCAAAGTTATAAATTTTCTAACTAAAAATTCATGATAAAAATTTCAAGTCTAATTAAAATTTAGGATTTAAGAATTCAAGATTTTAAAAATAAGTCTTTTACTTTTCTACATGGTCTTTGGGTCAATTTTAAAACGGGTTGCATAAAATGGACATATCTCAAGTTATACTAATAGAGCCTCCTTGCTTAGGACTTGAATAGATAACTACATCATATGCATGTCCGGAGGAGAAGTTTCCAGGCTTCTTCAACCTTACTGAACGAATAAAGATTTCTATTTATGTGGTTGTTCAGTGCGCTTAGGTCATTAGAAGACTCCCTGACCCATATGAGGTGCAAGTTTTTTTTGTTGGGAGCATTTTCAGCTTTGTAGCTGAACCTCCCATTTCTTCTCTTTCCAACGACATTCTTGTCACTTCAGTGGGTATACTTCTCACATCTTGAAGCTCCACCTGATAGTCATAGGATATATTTTTGTTCTTTTGACTTTTTGGCTACTGATGTTCCCACAGATGATGCAATTAACAGATTAGGGACTAGGGATCTCTGGACAAGTTGGGTTGACTACTTTCATGACTAGGTAGACTTAGGGTCTTAGTGGCTTGGGACGACGGGTCTGTGGTACCCTGACCCAACTATCTCTACCTTCTAGAGATTGCTCCTCTCTTCTTTTCACTACCTCTGTTGAGCCCTATCTCTTTTTTTGCCTTCGTTGGTAACCTTTTGACGACCTGATTACTGTGAGCTGACGCTTGTTTGAGATACAACTATTTGTCCTATACCCTTATGACCTAGATGTTCTTTGAAATATTAGGATTCTATGTCAGAATGATTCAGTTATTTTGCTGGCTTCATATGTCGAAGAGTTCCTTGCCCATGTGGGGATCGTGATGACTCATGTTCTGCCTCGTAGCTTAGCGGAAGTTTTGAAAGCATCAGAGTATTTCCATGTGAAATTATTGTCCTTTAATAGCCCCGTGCTAGTCAACACTACTAATGTAAGCAAAACTATTTTGGATCAAGAGTATTCTTGAGAAACCCCAAGATGTAATTAACCAAGTGGCAAATGTCCCCTTTGGAGCACTCTGAATCACAAAACAGACAAACACGCCTGAATATCTGGTTATGGGTAGACATAGGTTTTCTTTTGAGGATATTGGTCCAAGATGTCTTTGCCTGATCTTGTTTGAGGAGACATACTTAACCTATCATTGCAAGATTTATCACACGTAAGCTCTTCATATTTTTTTTCTCTTTGTTTTTTTTTTTTTATTGTATGTCTCTGTTTTTACTGTTCCTCTCTTCTTAAGATCATTTTTATGATCCAGAAAAAGAGACTTATTCAGAAAAGAAAATTATACAATGATAGATAAGCTGACAACTTTTTCAAAAAAAAAAAAAAAATCGAAACAACATCCCCACAAAAGTCCAGATCTCTTGAAAACTAACATATGACAAAAGAGTTGGTCCCTTTCCTTCGGGGGCTGTTGTACTCGGCATTTGATCATCCGTCCTCGATATTTGCACTTGGTATTTGGCTCTACTTGACCATTATTCTACCCAAATACTTGTTATTATGAATACATCTCACTTGTGGTCTGGTTTCTAGCTAGTTCATTTTTCTTGTTCCCAGCGCTTCCTCCATGGATGAGGAGGTCATAAGCTATTCATACCTTGTAATTTTTTGGCTTCTTGCGTGTATGTGTGTGTAAAGTGTCAAAATAGTACCAAACTATTAATATGTATCATTTTAGTTTCAGGGTTTATAGAAGTGTCAAATTGGTTAAAACACCCTTTAAATTGGGGTTAAAATAGTTCCTCTCGAAGGCTTAATTAGTTCCAATTTAATAAGCTCTTCGGATCAACTTGAAACTTTATTTTCTCTCTCTCACTCCGTGTGTGTGTGTATATAGAGCATTTTTATCTCTCGAATTCATTGTCTCATTGTTATCCGTCAGCTTAGATCACAAATCTATTTTTAATTTATTGATATTAAGTTGATAAGTTAAATATTACATGACATGAATCATTGACATTAATATAGAATTATATTGAATTTCTCCTTTTGCTGCTATACCTTTATTTGATATGCTGGTTATCAAATAGGGAGTCGATGATAGGCTAATATGCTAATTTTCGGCTGACAATCACAAGCTAGTTGGCTAGTGTCAGGTGTAGAAATGCAGATCTTTGACGAGTTGATACCAAGCATATGACAATAAGTCTAGAGATGTTAATGACTTTGACATATTGCAAACATGACCTNCTGGCACAAGCGATATGAAGATGCCAATGCGACGCCTAGGTCAGGTGCAGAGCACCCAAAATGCAACTCATTAAACATAGAAAGGGAAAGTTGCGCCGAGCACCAAAAACAAAGCGTCACTTTTTTTTTTTATAGTAAAGGTTATAAAAAATTTAATAATTTTTAATAATTTTTAATTCTTGAACATCTAATTGATAAAAAAAAAAATTTCCGGGTTTATGGCTTTGTTAAAAAATGAGGGTGAAATAAAAGAGGTTTTGATATTTTGGATGTTTGATTTTAGATATTTAGTTTGTTGAAAAAACAATTTATTTTAAAATCTGATAAATTAATTTGAGTTAATTGACAATTTATGACATGTGAATTATTTTTAAATACACTATAAATTGTGTGACTATCGCAACCACCCTCTGCATTGTAAAAGATTGTTATCATTCACCATCGACTGTAGCCACTGCAACCACCAAATTGCTACCATTGGTCGTTTTGCCACCAAGGAAGCCATCTTTGGGCCTCCGCAGGCCTACCGCATGCAACGGGTAGCCCTGAAGCTTGCAGGCCGACCAGTCCTTGCAGTCGTCGGCCTTCCGCCCGTTGTGAGCAATTTGCCCGCTAGTAGTCTGTCTACCCCAACACCCCTCCCCTAAGATTTGATTCATGTAAGAAATGAAGTTATTTTTATTTTTCAGTATCCCCGCTTTTAAACTTATTTTAATTAGGCCAATTGTTAAACTACAATATTATATATTTTAAGCATCAAATGAAGTCAACATCATCTGCTCTATAATCAAAACTCAATGCTCAATTGGGTCAGCTTAAGTCAAATTTGTCCCCTAAATCAAGCTATGGGCAACATCAACTAATCAAATTTAATTATGGAAAATTAAAACATCTACCTTCTATTTGTTTATAACAATGAGAAATATTTAAGATATGGGTTAAAGTTTGTTTCTTGAAAATTTTTATTCAACCCTTATTTAGATCATTTAGGAATACTACTGAAATTTTAAAGGTTCTATGAATCCTCTGAAAAATCCAAGAAATTAACTCCATCACCTATTGATGCGTGCTAGAAAGTTCGTGGCGATAGAGTAATGGATTATCGTCTTAGCGTTGCACGAGAATTCAACACACACTCAGATAAAAATGAATTGAGTTGTGATCACACTAGAAGTTTTTACGTGGAAAACCCGTAAAAGGGAAAAACCACGGGGTCTGGCCCAGTTGTAAAAATTCACTATAAGTTGATGATTACAGATGTCCCTCGTCCCACATGCGGGAAAGAGTTACTATGTTTCCACGCTACAATGTCGACTGATAAATTCTGGTAAGCGGTGGTTGACGGAGGTTAGTGGTGATCAGCAACGTTCAATTGTGGTCGACAGAGGTCGGCAGTCGTTGTTGACGGTCAGTGGTGGTCGACGGCGATCGACGATGACGAGGATGAACTTGGACTTGAGCTTCTTCTCAAAGCCTCAAGTTCTCTCTTGAGCCTCCTCCTCTTCATGTGAGGGGTGAGACTCTATTTATAGTGTTTTGAGTGCAATTAATACAGGAATGTGAACCATTTTGATCGGACGGCCCGGAAAGCTTCCCTTGATCAGCTGACGTTTGAAGAACATTTGAGTTCCTTAACAATGTTGGAATTGAGCAATCTTGGGCTTGTTGGATTCGTCTTTTTGAGACGCTCGATTCGATTATAAACTCGCTATATTTGACATTTGTTTGACCTTTCAAATGCCTCCGGAAATCCTCCAGTAGTGATTTAATGACTTGGTTCGGGCTTGATTTGACTTGGATTAGACTAACTTTTATATTATTAGGTCCGTCACATTGAGCCGATCAGTTTGACTATAATTTTGCTTAAATTGAAGCTCCGGATGACTCTTAATCGAATTTTGAATGTCTCTTGTTCAAAAAATTGCACTGAGATTGTTGGTGGCGTATCACCTATAAATTTGCATAGCTTTACCCATCTTCTCCGCAAACTATAGATTTACACTATAGTTATATTTAGATAAGCCACAATCATGAGAACTTATCCTTAGATATTATGAACTTATTTTTCGATTAAATTTAAATACATAATTCTAATTATGTGGTATTTATATAAATTTCCATTAGATTATATTTGAAAATGGTGGTCATAGAGAGGTTAACAAGCTGTACTGTGATGATGAGCACTAAACAAGGGATTCTAAACTCTTAGCTACGATCAATGTGTAATGTTTGAGTATCACATTCCAGTAGATTGATAAGCAATTGTTGTCCAGGTCATTTCATTGGACTATTCTGCCATTTATTAGTAATTAGGGGGACATTTACACACGTAACACCCAATTCCTATTATGTTATTTATTAGCAATTAGAGGCATTTACATACATAAAAAATACCACCATTAATATTCTTTTAAAAATGAAATTCACATTTTCATGCATAAGTTTAGCACCAAAAACGTTGTAAATATAAAAAACAAACTTTAGGTATTAGATATGTAAATACATAAAGCATTGTGGGGTATGCACCAAAATTTCCCTTATATTTTTTTTGCTCTAAAAAACAAATTAATCTGCTTGAAAGCACTCAAAACAGTTAAAAATTGCTTAGTGTTTTTAAAAATAACAAAACATGTTATAACATATCATATACGTTTAATTTCAAGTAAAAACATTAAAACAAAATATAAAAAATTAAAATCAAAAGTTTTATTCATTTCACAAGCGTTACAAAGCTTAAACCGACAAGGCAAAGCATCAACCCACCTGCCACTACATTGTCTGAAAATTGGCAGAGACGGTAAAGATGGCAAATGCCGTACTTTATTAGCAAGGTATTTAATCATTATGAAGAAAAATTAAACAATTTGCCTAAAGTGAATTTGTTCTTATTAACCCGAGAAGATTTTTCCAGAAGCTTAAACGGAGCTGGATGTAGAGCTAAAGTTGGCTGCTCTGTTGCTCGTCCTACGTCTGGACCAGTGAAGAGCTTCGGCTTCGCTGTAAGAGAGATGTTGAAAAGACATTGTGCCGTTGGTTTTATAAATTGTAGTTTAGATGGAGCGCTGATAACACCGCCTTAGCAAATATAATTAACGGTCTCATCTTATTATGTACATGCATACATACCACTAGAGCTGTCATTGTTCGCAAACAACTTGTGTTCGCCTCGTTAAGAAGCTCGTATTCGGCTTGTTCGCTAAGTTAACGAGCCAAACACTATTGTGAGATATGTACTTCCTGGCATAAAAATGAGACGAAAAAGAACACAAGCAAACACAGATCGTTTACGTGGTTCGATCCAACTGGATTTGAAACGCAAAGAACACAAGCAAACACAGATCGTTTACGTGGTTCGATCCAACTGGATCTACAGTCCACAACACAAGCAAACACAGATCATTTACGTGGTTCGATCCAACTGGATCTACGTCCACGGGAGGGAATCAAATCAATATATCATAATACAAAAGAAATAGAGAATACATAGCTTATACATAGAGACGAGCCCTCATCTTCTTTCTGTGGCCAGAGAATACATAGCTTATACATAGAGACGAACTCTCATCTTCCTTCTATGACCTCCCTCTCAAGCAACACCTTGATACAAGGCCTCAAGATGCGCATCTTCCTTCTATGGCCTCCCTCTCAAGCGACACCTTGATACAAGGCCTCAAGATGCTCTCTATATTCCTTCTATGGCCTCCCTCTCAAGTGACACCTTGATACAAGGCCTCAAGATGCTCTCCTCCCTCTCGCTCTTTGGTTATTCTCTTCTCCTTTGTGGTAGCTTAAGATCTCTTCCCTTGCTCTCCTAAGCCTCACCATTCACTCCTCCTTTGTGGTAGCATAAGATATCATCCCTTGCTCTCCTAAGCCTCACACCCTCTCTATTTATAGAAGCAAGAGAGTCGTAGGTGGGAGGTAGGTGAGCGTCCTTGCTCTCCTAAGCCTCACACCCTCTCTATTTATAGAAGCAAGAGAGTGGTAGGTGGGCCTTGCTCACCTAGGCCTCACACCCTCTCTATTTATAGAAGCAAGAGAGTGGTAGGTGGGAGGTAGCTCTCCTAGGCCTCACACCCTCTCTATTTATGGAAGCAAGAGAGTGGTAGGTGGGAGGTCGTAAGCCTCACACCCTTAGGATTTCTTCCCTTGCTCTCGTAAGCCTCACACCCTTAGGATTTCTTCCCTTGCTCTTCTAAGCCTCACACCCTCTCTATTTATAGAAACAAGAGAGGGGTAGGTGGGAGGTAGGTGAGCGGTTGGTGAGCGGTAGGTGAGCGGTAGGTGAGATGTGGTAGGTGAGCGGTAAATGAGATGTGGTAGGTGAGCAATACCACATTACAAAAGTGTCATTTTACCTTAGTTCATTAATTGTGGGTCAAAATAACAAACACGAATAATACGAACAAATATTTGTTCGTTCGTGTTCGGCTCGTTTTGGCTCGAAATACTACATCAATTATATGTATATCTTTGATGAGTAGTCTTTTTAAAAATTTAATTGACTACAAGACTACAAAGATTTATAATTAATTAAAAGTATTAATGAAGAAAATATNTATAAACAAGCGGAACACCAGCTGAGCCTGGGCTCGCTCGTGTTCGGCTCGTTTATCCCCTATATACCACCCAATTCTTATATATTTTCATACCTACTCCAAAACTATTACATTTTATATTTATAGCACCGATATCTTTCATATCACATCAAAATTATCAGTATTTTAACTTTACATTTATAAAGTGAAACAAACCCTATCAAGCCTAAGAAAGGTGCCGTATGAATATGTAAAATTTAAAGTTTAGGTGTTAGGTATGTAAATACCTAGGAATTAAGTGGTATGTATGTAAATCCTCCTTTAAAAAACCATAGAACTTTTTTCTCATAGTAGTATTTTAAAAACAATAAATCTTACATGTCACAACAAAATTCTCACACCAATATCAAAAAATTTTTTTTTTTTTAATCAAATGTTTAATGATTTGATCGCGTCACACATAAATACGTTGGTCATGATGATCTTTCTAGATAGCAATGTTTAAGATGCTATGTATGCAATCATCCCAAAATTTTATTGCTGGAAAAAGAGAAAACGACAAACTGTTCAATGAGGAAAAAGCCAGGTTTTCTTCTGCAAATCCACTAAGGCGTATCAGGCATAAGGGTAAAATATTCGCGCCACAGTGTGCCATTGTATGACTTATTTTAAGACACAAAATGTGTGTTTGAAGTCTTGATCTATTAATGATTTAATCTCAAGTTAATCTAACCTTTACTCAAAAATAACTCAAAAACCTTCAATTTAATCTCTAACAAAGCCAAATCTTCTAATATGTTGGCTCGATCTGAGATCTCAATTAAAATTGCTCATTAACTCTAATCTGAGTTTGATTTAGCATTTATTTGATTTAAGCCTCTGAGTTTGATTTAGCATTTATTTGATTTAAGCCAAAATTCAATTTAAATTTAATTAATTTTTGGTCCCTTAAAAGATAAAGTCTCATTTTATACACACACTCATATATGCGCAGAATCATATGAATGAATAAATAGATGAATATATATATATATATATATATATATANGCACGGCATATACTGAAGGACAACATTTATATAAGAAACGTGGACCTTTCAAGCCATAAGAACCATTGTTTAATGTACTCTTATGATGATAAAAACTGCCTTGATTGTGCAATTACTTGATTATGAACCAAATAAATAAAAGTTAGAGAGTTAATCTGTTAACCTGAATAACCAAAAAAACTCTTTATAGCTAAAGATTCCTAAGAGAAGTCAAAAGATTTCTTGTCTGGAACACAAATTAGCAGCACAAACGAATATCATCAACTACATGTCAGAGGTCAACTAAGTTTTTTCGCCAAGAAAATTAGCAATGTAATTGTCTCAGAGGACCTCTTCGGAAAATGTAGGGAGATACTGCATATGNTATGAACCCATTAAATAAAATTTAGAGAGTTAATCTGTTAACCTGAATAACCAAAAAGCTCTTTATAGCTAAAGATTCCTAAGAAAAGTCAAAAGATTTCTTGTCTGAGACACAAATTAGCAGCACAAACAAATATCATCAACTACATGTCAGAGATCAACTAAGTTTCTTCGCCAAGAAAATTAGCAATGTAATTGTCTCAGAGGACCTCTTCGGAAAATGTAGGGAGATACTGCATATGAACTCCAATGGCATTCAAATATTTCCCACTTCGACCAAAAAATCCACGAATCCTTCCTACAACTGTGGGCGAGGAGAAAAATGCTCCGCCTTCCTCACCTATAGGACTTTATTTGTTTTTGTCTGTAAAGACTGTCAGGGAGGTAATTATAACAACATTATCATTGTCTCCGTCTGTAAAACACCGCCGGTACCCTGAAATTCGTACCAAGTACTCTCCAAAGGCATCAAGTTTGATCTGCAGTTCAAGAACAAGGAGTTAAATGATCAGAAAAATCTCATAATTAAACAACTAAAAGGTGGGCTAAACTCTAAATTTATTAATAAANTTACCATAATTTTGTCTCAAAGATTCAAGAAAAGAATCTGCTCCACGTTCTTTCATAACTGTTAACAACATAGAAATCATGTTATCAATACACAAGCCAAAATTCTAAACTACAATTTTATTTTTCACATAAAAAGACGCACCTTGCTCAAATAAAAAATCTTTGCAATCAGCAGAAGAGCCAACCAAGAGCAATTGCACACCTTCAGCATCACTATTTGTAGATGATTTGGCAGCAAAACTAAGATTTTGAGTATCTAATAGAATTCCTGCAAGCTGCATGCAGTATAACTATTTAGCTATGAAGCTATAACGATGGACACATACAAGAAGTTTTTTTACATTGAGAGACCGAAGTAGATCATAGGCATCTTCACAGTAGTTATGGGTTAGAACTATACACAAAGACCCCGAAAGGGGCAGAAAAAGTATAACTAAAGCAAAAGATAACATAGATATCCTCTTAGAAAGTAAGACTTTAATAATTACCTCGCTATTGTTTGCAAAACATCATGTCCCACAATAAGTAAATTTAACTGCTTGCCCATTAAAAGACCCTCCAAATCTAGCTGTTGCACATTTAAAAGAAGATTTCAGATGATAGCATTATCAAAAGTAATTCAAATAGTGTGTCATACGACAGCCCAACTTCCTCAATCTTCCCCGCCATAGCAGAATGCAAAGAATAACTTCCATTAAGAAAAGCAAATTTGGGAAATAGGTACAAAATTTTAGGACCTCCTCTGAGACGATCAAAGCCAGAAGCATCGATTCCAATGTGATGAAACAGCCAAGCTGCTTGCTTGTGCTCCCACATCCTTGCTCTCCTCATGTTGATCACCGGCACCACAACCTCATCCTTGATACGAGTCTTATCCCTCTCCCTCATATTCTCCAACAACCACGAATAGCAAATAGCAGCCACCAATGAAATAGCGTCTGCATCAAAAGAAAAGAAAGCAGAGGCGGAAGCAACCTCGGGCTGGTCGTAAGGGTGGGAGGCTTGTTGGCTCGCGAGAAGTTCTAGTCGGACCTGTGGCGATTGTGCCGTGCCGACTATCGCTGGAGAATCTCCTCGCTGATGCCCTCGGTGGATATGGTCCTGCTCCATGATAGACTGAGTATTTGATTATGAGAGGTTGATAAAAATTACTTTTAAAAAAATGTACAACAACAACAACAAAAACAACAAATACTTAATCCTACTACGTGGGGTCGGCTACATAAATCTTTTTTCTCCACTAAAGTCCTATTTAGAGTCATATTTTCATTTAGTTCTAGTAAATTAAGATCATTTTTAATACAATAAGCCCAAGTCTTCCTAGGTTTACCTCTGCCTTTCTTAACACAAGTCAAATCTAAAACATCTACTCTCCTAATCGAATCATCAGATGATCTACGTTTAATGTGACCAAACCATCTAGGACGACTTTCTCTAATTTACTTAAAAAAAATGTAATGAAGAAAAATTCTTAAGTGAAAAAAAAAAGAAAAATATTATGATAATCTGATCCAATGTGATGTTGATTGTAATAGATAAAATTGTTTTTTTTTTAGTATCTAAAAATTTTTATTTAATAAAATATGATATTAATGTAAAGTGTATTTGAAAAGCTATACAAGAGTCAAACTTTACTGTCCTAGCGTGGCTCCCTCACCTACTACTCTGGGTCAGTCTCCATCACTAGACAAATTAGGACGTACTACCTCCAAAGCTCAATTGATTGCTCACAACTGCTAACATATGTTGCTCATTTTTAATCCTCAAAGCATTATTACCAATCCATAGATGTCCAAACACTGTCTCCCAGTCATCTTCATCCAGACACTATTACCAATTTATAATTATTTCACCACAATCGCCTAACATCAATTGCTCAATCTCTACCATTGACATCAAAATATGAGCGCCAGACATCTATCACTTAATTATGATTTTTCAACCACCGTTGCTCTAATATGATTGCCTATATATGATCTTTAAAGCTTTGATGGCCGTCAAAAGCTTCTCAATCATCAACACCCGTCGACTTTATTGTTTGTCATCACACATAAGATTGATACGTGTTGTTCACATACACCATTACCTATAAGATCAATGCATGCCATCGATGATGCAAGTTATTGATTATAAGATTGATACCCATTGTCGATTCTGATATAGATAACACCAACCTCATTATTTGTCATTATCGACAGTGTTGATATGCATGATCGGCAATATTATACTAAAATTTTTTGTCTCATGGTTCATCTCATAAATAATCTCTTTAAGACTCCAAGCTTTTTTTACATAATGTGTGCAACTATGATACATCAATGTCTTCTTCAATTCAAAACCCTATTATCTCTTGCATTTTTTTTATATATGCTTTTTTTATACTTCCATAAAGAAATAAAACATTAATTTCTCATTCTATCATCCTAAATTTTATTGTATATAATAATCTTAATAAAACTCATTTATTGTTAAATTGGTAAATCCCTAAATAAACTTTTGATAATAGGGGTAGTTATATAATTATAGAAGATATTAGGAATATTTACATATGCAGAACCCAAACCTTATGCATTTACCAATCTTGCACCTAAACTTCAATTTTTACGGATAAAGCACCTTACTTATACATGAAAAAGTGTATTTGACCGCTCCCACTATGGAGAAATTATTGTGTACGGATCCGATCCTGACCGTAGATCACGGTGATCTACGGTCAGGATTATTTCCGTTTAAAAAAAAAATAATAATAGGTTGGGCCCACCGAAATACATCGGGACCGTAGATCAGGTGATTTACGGTCTGGATCGGACACCGCACGCTAGCTGTGTGCGGTATCCGATCCGTATGGAATAATTTTTCCCCACTATGGGAGATAGGTAAGTTGGGTGGTAGACGAGTAAAAATTGAAGTTTAGGTGTGTGATAGATAAATACATAAGATTTGAGTGCTGCGTATTTAAATTCCCCAAGCTATTAATGTCCATCTTATATTTTTAAAGATTGAGAGGTACTTTGATTCGAATAAAGATTTTTGTTTTTTTACAAGAATTAAAATTAAACAATTATATAATATATTTGTAAATGAAGGCCAATAAATGTAAGAATTGTCCACCTCTAAATAACCTTTTTTCTCCCAAATTTCATCTCCGCAAGAGGGAAAAAATTTGCGTACGTCAAGGGGTACACAAAGATGTGTACATAATAGGGTACACGCGTGTTATATGGGGGTTACATGGGGGTTACAAGCATGTTATAACTTCCTTGTAATTTTCGTGTAACTCAGTTGTAACCCGCGCTTTTATTTTATCCATTGAGATTACAAGGTTACAGCGGGGTTACACGGGAGTTACAAGAGAGGTTACACGGGAGTTACACGGGAGGTACAACGGGTTATAACCCCCTTGTAATCCCCATATAAACCCCATATACCTTATTATATACGCATCTCTGCGTACCCCTTGACGTAGGCAAATTTTTTCCCCGCAAGAGACCACATATCATGGCAACCCGATTCCATAGCCACCTCCATCCTTACCTCATGCATGCATTGTAGGGTTGGTGGTCGAAGAACCAGTCGTTCGTGAAGTCGGTGAGGCTGGGAAGAGCTTCTTCCGCCTCTGCTTTCATTTTCTGCAATTGACTGAATTTCTGTTAAAGATCAGAGAAGACACAAACATACAGAGAGAGAGAGAGAGAGGCAGAGAGAGAGAGAGGCAGAGAGAGGATACTACGTAGTTTACTTTTGGAGGTTACATGAGGTAACGATGGAGGTGGCTGTTAAAAGGGGGATTTGCATACATACCACTCAATTCCGATGAATTTACATGTATATCAAATTCACAATCTTTGCCTTTTAAAATTATATCACCAAAATATTTCTTATTATGTCAAAGTTTTTCATGTACAGGTAAAAATTGAAGTTAATGTGTTAGTTATGTAAATACATAAGAATTAAGTGGTATCTATGAAAACCTTCAACACAAATAAGCATAAATTAAATGGTATAATATAAAATATTAAAATTCAATATTTAAGAATACATTTAATTATTATTTATAAACCTTAAATTTAACCTATTAGAACATGTCCCAAATATTTAATTATCTAATATTTAAACATTGCAATTTACATTCATACCACACAAATCTTTAATATCACATCATACAACTTAAATCTATCACATCAAAAATTTTATCNCAATTATTATTTATAAACCTTAAATTTAACCAATTAGAACATGTCCCAAATATTTAATTATCTAACATTTAAACATTGCAATTTACATTCACACCACACAAATCTTTAATATCACATCATACAACTTAAATCTATCACATCAAAATTTTCATCATCATTATATTTTAAAAAAAAAAACAGATTTTCATGCATAAATTTACAACACCAAAGTAATGTAAGTGTAACTTGCTTAATATAATTCAAATCAAATCTAACACATTGGCTCAACTGATTTGAGAATTGAGCACAACCCAAATCAAAACATTCTGCAACTCTTCCTCTCACAGTGGTAATGGGAGAGGGATTCATGGCGCGGGACATGGGCTTCCAGAACACCGCCGGTCCCGCCAAACACCNATTTTATCATCATTATATTTTTAAAAGAAAAAAAAAAAAAGATTTTCATGCATAAATTTACAACACCAAAGTAATGTAAGTGTAACTTGCTTAATATAATTCAAATCAAATNTCAAATATTTAATTATCTTAACATTAAAACATTATTATTTACATTCATTCTACTCAAATCTTTAATATCATATCATACAACTTGAATCTATCACATCAAAAATTTCATCATCATTATATTTTTAAAAGGAAAAATAGATTTTCATGCATAAATTTATAACACCAATAGTAATGTAACTTGCCTAATGTAATTCAAACCAAATCGAACACATTGGCTGAACTGATTTGAGAATTGAGCACAACCNCCAAATATTTAATTATCTTAACATTAAAACATTATTATTTACATCCATACCACTCAAATCTTGAATATCATATCATACAACTTAAATCTATCACATCAAAAATTTCATCATCATTATATTTTTAAAAGGAAAAATAGATTTTCATGCATAAATTTATAACACCAAAAGTAATGTAAGTGTAACTTGCCTAATGTAATTCAAACCAAATCGAACACATTGGCTGAACTGATTTGAGAATTGAGCACAACCCAACTCAAAACATTCTGCAACTTCCTCTCGCAGTGGTAATGGGAGAGGGATTCATGGCGCGGGACATGGGCTTCCAGAACACCGCCGGTCCCGCCAAACACCAAGCAGTCGCCCTTCTCGTCCAGACCGACCGCTCCGTCTTCTACCGCTGCCGAATGGACGCCCACCAGGACACCCTGTACGTCCACACACTCCGCCAATTCTACCGCGAATGCACCATCTCCGGCAATATCGACTTCATTTTCGGTGACGCAAAAGCCATCTTCCAAAACTGCCAAATCCTCGTCCGCAAACCTCTCGACAACCAGCAGAACATCGTCACCGCACAAGGCCGCAAGTCCCGACAATCCGCAACTGCCATCATCCTCNTGAACCAAACACAAAGACAATCTCAGTTCATTTGTGTTCGATTCGTTTACACCCCTGCCTGCACGTCCACACACTCCGCCAATTCTACCGCGAATGCACCATCTCCGGCAACATCGACTTCATTTTCGGCGACGCAAAAGCCATCTTCCAAAACTGCCAAATCGTCGTCCGCAAATCCCTCGACAACCAGCAGAACATCGTCACCGCACAAGGCCGCAAGTCCCGACAATCCGCAACTGCCATCATCCTCGACAACTACACCATCACCGCCGACCCGTCTTTCCCCCTCGTTCTCCACTCCAAGAACCCAACCTACCTCGGCAGGCCGTGGAAGGCGTTTTCTAGGACTTTTGTAATCCTATCCTTTATAGATACGCTCGTACATCCCAATGGGTGGCTGCTTGGCTTGGGGATTTTGGACTGAGGACGTGCATCTATACGGAAGTGGAGAACAGGGGGCCAGGGTGTTGGTTTTCAAAACCAAACTTTAGACGCTAACAAAAATGGAGGAATTTTATTTTTGTAGTTCACACACCCTCTACATTTTCTGGTTTAATTTATAAGCAAATACATCACNTATCAGGACACCCTCTACGTCCACACCCTCCGCCAATTCTACCGCGAATGCACCATCTCCGGCACCATCGACTTCATTTTCGGCGACGCAAAGGCCATCTTCCAAAACTGCCAAATCCTCGTCCGCAAACCCCTCGACAACCAGCAGAACATCGTCACCGCACAAGGCCGCAAGTCCCGACAATCCGCAACTGCCATCATCCTCCACAACTACACCATCACCGCCGACCCATCTTTCCCCCCCGCTCTCCACTCCAAGAACCCAACCTACCTCGGCAGGCCGTGGAAGGCGTTTTCTAGGACNAATCCGCAACCGCCATCATCCTCCACAACTGCACCATCACCGCCGACCCGTCTTTCCCCCCCGCTTTCCACTCCAAGAACCCAACCTACCTCGGCAGGCCGTGGAAGGCGTTTTCTAGGACGTTTGTAATCCAGTCCTTTATAGATACGCTCGTAAATCCTAATGGGTGGCTGCCTTGGCTTGGGGATTTTGGACTGAGGACGTGCTTCTATACGGAGGTGGAGAACAGGGGGCCAGGGGCGGATAAGAGCAGGAGGGTTAAGTGGAAGGGGGTGAAGAACATTAGTTATGCGCATGCGCAGAAGTTCACAGTTGAGTATTTTCTGTGGGGGAATGATTGGCTTCCNCATCCTAACGGGTGGCTGCCTTGGCTTGGGGATTTTGGACTGAGGACATGCTTCTATACGGAGGTGGAGAACAGGGGGCCAGGGGCGGATAAGAGCAGAAGGGTTAAGTGGAAGGGGGTGAAGAACATTAGTTATGCTCATGCGCAGAAGTTCACAGTTGAGTATTTTCTGTGGGGGAATGATTGGCTTCCTTTGACCCAAGTTCCTTACNTCCTTGGCTTGGGGATTTTGGACTGAGGACGTGCTTCTATACGGAAGTGGAGAACAGGGGGTGAAGAATATTAGTTATGCGCATGCGCAGAAGTTCACAGTTGAGTATTTTCTGTGGGGGAATGATTGGCTTCCTTTGACCCAAGTTCCTTACATTCCAGCTTTGTTCGCCAACCCGAGCCAGGAAGGATACGTTGATGACGGATTTCTTGGTATATCCAGATAAACATGTCGTTTTCTTCCATAAAATAGATGAAAGCTACAATCTTTATTACACAGAGAGAGTACATATATGTTGTATTTTAATTTTACATTTGATTTTTTTCATACTGTTCTTCGGTGCTCCCGACCCGAGACTCTGAAAGGGATGAAAAAATCCGATAGATATTCAGTGTGCGCTTGGGGTTTATGATAAATGAGCGTAACTAAAGTAAAGACCTTTACTTGACTTGAACCAATTAATGTATTCTTTTTATTTGTCTTAGAATGATATATAGCACAACATATACTGAAGGACAAAACATTTATACAAGAAACGTGGTAAGAACCATTGTTTAATGCACTATTATTAGGATAAAAACTCCCTTGATTGTGCAATTACTTGATTATGAACTGAATAACTAAAAGTTAGAAAGTTAATTTGTTATTAACCTAAATAACAAAAAAAACTCTTTATAGCAGAAGATGCCTATGAAAAGTCAAAAGATTTCTTGTCTGAAACACAAATTAGCAGCACAAACTAATATCATCAACTCAACTACATGTCAGAGTTCAACCAAGTTTCTTCGCCAAGAAAATCAGTGGTGTAATTGTCTCAGAGGACCTCTTCGGAAACTGTGGGGAGATACTGCATATGAACTCCAATGGCATTCAAATATTTCCCACTTCGACCAAAAAATCCACGAATCCTTCCTGCAACAGTGGGCGAGGAGAAAAATGCTCCGCCTTCCTCACCAACAGGACCATATTCAATTTTGTTTGTAAAGAATGTTAGGGAGGTAATTATAGCAACATTATCATTGTCTCCATCTCTAAAACACCGCCAGTACCCTAAAATCCGTACCAGGTACTCATCAGGAGAATTAAGTTTGATCTGCAATTCAAGAACAAAGAGTTAAATGATCAGAAAAATCTCATAATTAAACAACTAAAAGGTGGGCTAAACTCTAAATTTATTAAGAAANTTTAGTTGGTTCGGGGGTCGAGTTTATGGAGCCACAAATTTGAGCTCAAGCTTAAATTTGAGCCCGAACACAATCCAAGCTCATCAAGCTCACTAGCACAATTTATCGGGCTATGAGCTCAAGCTCAAGTTTGAGCTCAAACTAGAGCTGAGCTTATATCGAATCGGCTCATTTAGAATACAACTACTCATTTCGATGCATTTTCAAAGAAGACGTGGTGCATCATCCTCCTCCTCCCCCAGTCACCAAATACCTTTTCGGGTGTTCCGTAAAATTTTTAATTCTAGATTGTGGGTCACAATTCGAGCTAGCCCTAAAGTTGAGCTCACAGTTTGACAGACGAGCCGAGGTCGAGGTTGGCATGACTCGAGCTCGACTCAACTTCTTTACACCAGCACACCAGATTTAACTGTAGGGAAGGGCAAGGAATTATTAGAAAGGGGTTTTTATATAAACTTCTCAGCATCATCTATGACGCATCCATACGTATCATACAGATACGATATGTTGAGTATAAAATATATTTATTCTTATACACATTTAACAGGATATTATGATAGATATATATCTTATAAATTTTAAAATAATGTATAAAAGTTACATACATTAAATAAGCTTGAAAAATATCCATAAAAAAATAATTATATTCAATGATGTAAACAAAGAGATTAACTTATATACTTATAAATCATGATAGTTGGAAAAAAAAAGAGTAAATACGTTCACTAAATAATAATAATAAATTAAATTGTAATTATAATTTACAAAAAAAATCTAACAATAAACAATTTCTTATAATATTACATGTAAAAGAGGGATTTGCATACATGCCACTCAANTTTAGTATAGAACCAGCTAATGGACCATATATAAGGGTGTTAGTTGGTTCGGGGGTCAAGTTTATCGAGCCACAAATTTGAGCTCAAGCTTAAATTTAAGCCCGAACACAATCCAAGCTTATCAAGCTCACTAGCACGGTTTATCCGGCTATGAGCTCAAGCTCAAAAACTAGAGCTGAACTTATATCGGATCGGCTCATTTAGAATACAACTAGTCATTTCGATGCATTTTCAAAGAAGACGTGGTGCATCCTCCTCCTCCTTCCCCAGTCACCAAATACCCTTCCGGGTGTTCCGTAAAAATTGAATTTTTAATTCTAGATTGTGGGTCACAATTCGAGCTAGCCCTCAAGTTGAGCTCACGGTTTGACAGACGAGCCGAGGTCGAGGTTGGCATGACTCGAGCTCGACTCAACTTATTTACACCAGCACACCAGATTTAACTTCAGCGAAGGGCAAGGAATTACTAGAAAGGAGTTTTTATATAAACTTCTCAGCATCATCTATGATGCATCCATACGTATCATACAGATACGATATGTTGAGTATAAAATATATTTATTCTTATACATATTTAACAGGATATTATGATAGATATATATCTTATAAATTTTAAAATAATGTATAAAAGTTACATACATTAAATAAGCTTGAAAAATATCCATAAAAATATTAATATTCAATGATGCAAACAAAGAGATTAACTTATATACTTATAAATCATGATAGTTGCAAAAAAAAGAGTAAATACATTCACTAAAAAATAATAAAAAATCAAATTCTAATTATAATTTACAAAAAAATCTAACAATAAACAATTTCTTATAATATTACATGTAAAAGAGGGATTTGCATACATGCCACTCAATTCCCATGTATTTACATATATATCTAATGCATAACCTTTGCCTTTTAAAATTATATCACCAAAATATTTAATATTCTCTCAAAAGATTATTATTTTAACTTTTCAAAAGTAAAAATCGTCTTTTCTTGCAGAGATAAAAATTGAAGTTAATGTGTCAGATATGCAAATACATAAGAATTAAGTGGTATCTATGAAAACCTTCCACACAAATAAACTTAAATTAAATGATATAACATGAAATATAAAAATTCAATATTTAACTATACATTTAATTATTTTTTTATAAAACTTGAATTTAACCTATTAGAACTTATGTCCCAAATATTTAATTATCTAACATTAAAACATTATTATTTACATTCATACCACTCAAATCTTTAATATCATATCATACAATTTAAATCTATCACATCAAAAATTTCATCATCATTATATGTTTAAAAGGAAAAATAGATTTTCATGCATAAATTTATAACACCATAAGTAATGTAAGTGTTGCATAATGTAATTCAAACCAAATCAAACACATTGGCTGGACTGATTTGAGAATTGAGCACAACCCAACTCAAAACATTCTGCAACTTTTTCTCTCGCAGTGGTAATGGGAGAGGGATTCATGGCGCGGGACATGGGCTTCCAGAACACCGCCGGTCCCGCCANGCATATCCATAAAGGATCACAATAGAGCACAAAACTTACTGAAATACGTACATTGGTGGATCAAATAACAGCCGTCGGATCACACTTGGATCAACAAATGTGATTCTATATACTCTTAATGGCCTACCTCATTCCTACAATGCATTCAAAACTGCATTAGAACTACATTCCAACCCATCACTTTGGATGATCTCTACTCTCAACTTTGTATTGTATGCTTAAAGTTGTGTGCATTTGGATTTTTGTCCTCATGCGCTTATCCCGCATATTCACATATCATGTAACCGGACAACTTTGCACATGAAAACCTACCTGGTGTGTAATTCTCCCCGGTGAGAATCACCTCACCTTCTTTTCTTATGACACCGCATCAGACTGTTGTAGGTCTCCCTTCAAGTCAGTCTCTCTACGGCATACCCACCATTTCGAGTCACTGGACTCCGTGCATAATCAAACTTTCGAGTCACTGTCTCCACGACACACTACCTTCACGACATGCCTGCTTTTTTGGGTCACTGCCTCCATGGTATACCCATCTTTTTGGTCACTGTCTCTACGACATGCTCATCTTTTTGGGTCACTACCTCCATGGTATACCCATCTTTCGTACCACTACCTTCATGACACATCCACACTTTTGGGACACTGTCTTCACGACACACCCATCTTCGGGTCACTAACTCTACGTCACCTTCACATTTTCAGGTCAATGTCTCCACGACACACCCATCTTCGAGCCACTACCTCCATGACACGCCCACCCTTCCGGGTCGCTGCCTCCACTAAACACCCATTCCTTTGGTTCACTACCTCTACAACGCACCCACTCCACCGGATCCTGCCTCTACTAAACACTCCACCGGATCAATACCTCCACAACACACCCTCTCCATCGGATCAATACCTCCACAACACATCCACTTCTTTGTGTCGTTGCCTCCATGACACACTCGTTTATGAGTCACTGCCTCCACGTCACATTCCTCACCACTTTTAGGATATGATTGTTTGCATTTAAATATGCATGCATGCATGATAGCGAGGTAGGCTTGATGGGCGAGTGACTCCATATTGGTTGCGATGCCTTAACCAGCATTGCTTGTCGGGTCGATCCCGACGAGCAATGTGGGTTAAAGCATCTAAATTGACACGAGTATGATTGTGCTAAGAACCCAAGAGATCTAACTTGTCACCCTGCATGTTGGGGGTCCACATTTAATGACCCTTATTTTAAAACAAAAAAAAAGTTCTACTTATTACATCCAACATAATTTTAAAATTATGCATGTTGCAAACAAAAAAAAATTTTTGTGCGAACTCCTGACGTAGCTCTACGTGCGACGCAGAGTATTCCTGAGTTATTTTTAGATTATTCCTGGGTTATTTTCAATAATCCCGAAATAACCCAGAAATAACCCTCGGTCTTTATTTTTGGGTTATTTCGGGATTATTGAAAATAACCCAGAAATAACCTGAAAATAACTCAGGAATAACCTGCATCACACGTAGAGGTACGTCAGGTGTCCGGACAGAAAATGCAGGCATTGCAAACTAGGTCATATGTAGATCAAACTCTTTTCAAAATCTATCTTGGGTGATACCCTTTAGAGCCCTTAAATCTTTAGGATGAGCCCAGTGCAGAGACTCTGTCAAAATCACACGTACCCATAAACTTTACCCTGTGCACTTAGATGCTGGTTAAAACACTTCTCGTTAGATGGTGTGTTAAGCTAGGACTAGGGTACTAGGAAATATTTTTGATGCCTCTGGCTATTGTTCTTTGTTGGCTTGTTCATTCTATCCATATGTAAATTTTGTGCTTTTTCTAGTGTGTTTGTATCTCTGTTGTTTTGGTATGCATGGTAGAATATTAGGATAGTTTTCTGTAGAAGGTAATGCCATGTATACGCACATAGACCAGTATAATAAATAAGGAAGCATGTATAAAACGGAAGCTATATATATATATATATATATATTATTTATGAGATTTTAGATATTAGATATATCAATACATAATTATTATATATCATGCATGCAAAATTGTCAAAACAGAAAAAACAAAAAGAAAAAGAAAAAAATCCAACAAAGCCTATCAAGTGATTCCCATCTCAACAAAAAAATGGCACCATTCCAGTAAAACATCTGATCATCTGTCCCAACCTCATTCCTCATCCATCAACCAAATCCACGCCCGCCTCCTCCCAGCCGCTGAAAACTTCCGTACAGCAACCAGCCAATATCCCCAACAGCTTCCCCCTTCCGTCACAGCACAACAACCTGCTATTTAATCCCCGTAGCCTTCGCCTCTCATTTCCAACAACCCCTCATTTTACCGTTTCCCTTCTTTCCTATAAAACCGCCATTCCCGCCACCCCTCTGAGTTTCAACTCCCCGTCTNAACAACCTGCTATTTAATCCCCGTAGCCTTCGCCTCTCATTTCCAACAACCCCCATTTTACCGTTTCCCTTCTTTCCTATAAAACCGCCATTCCCGCCACCCCTCTGAGTTTCAACTCCCCGTCTCAATCCCATCCCCCCACCTTCCATGCAATCTTCCATTGCCTGGTAGGGGAAGCTAGCTCCTCTCCATTTCGAACACGTAGAACCACTTTTTTTAGGCATGGCCGTCGGCAAGAAAGGAACTATTATTGGCGGCTCTGTCATCCTACTCGTCGCCGTTGTCGCCGCTGTCATCGTCGTCGTCACTCACAATGGCTTCGCAGCCAAATCTGTAGCTCCGGGAGGTCGGAATGGTGACACCCTTCAGAGCACATCGCGATCAGTCCAAGCCATATGCGAGCCCACCGATTACCGTGAGATCTGCGAGTCGGCTCTTTCGAAAGTTGCCAATGATAGCACTGATCTCAGGCAGCTCATCAAGCTCTCCTTCAAGGTAAGGCCGNTGTCCAAGCCATATGCGAGCCCACCGATTACCGTGAGATCTGCGAGTCAGCTCTTTCGAAAGTTGCCAATGATAGCACTGATCTCAGGCAGCTCATCAAGCTCTCCTTCAAGGTAAGGCCGGCATCTCTGCCGCGCATTGCTTCATGATTATCATCATTACAAATTTTTTTTAGGATCACAGATTCAAGAATTTATTACATCCAATAAATTAACAGGACATTATGAAATTGCGTACTGNAGGATCACAGATTCAAGAATTTATTACATCCAATAAATTAACAGGACATTATGAAATTGCGTACTGTNTAGGATCACAGATTCAAGAATTTATTACATCCAATAAATTAACAGGACATTATGAAATTGCGTACTGTAACAATATTTGTATTTACAAATCACTCCTCTAACACAATGTAACAATATTATCATCATTCTCTTTTTAAGAGTAAACACCTCTTGTCTCAGGTAGCCACAGACCATCTCCGCCAAGCCTTCCAGCAATCCAAACTCCTCTCTACAGCAGCGCGAGATCCCCGCACGAAGGACGCCCTCAAAACCTGCCGCGAGCTAATGGAATACGCCATCGAAGACATCAAGACCACCTTCAACAAATTCGACAGCTTCAACACGTCCAACCCCGCCAAAGCCGTCGACGAGCTCAAGCTCTGGCTCGACTCTGCCGCCACCTACCAAGAGACATGCCTGGACGGCTTCNCAACAATATTATCATCATTCTCTTTTTAAGAGTAAACATCTCTTGTCTCAGGTAGCCACAGACCATCTCCGCCAAGCCTTCCAGCAATCCAAACTTCTCTCTACAGCAGCGCGCGATCCCCGCACGAAGGACGCCCTCAAAACCTGCCGCGAGCTAATGGAATACGCCATCGAGGACATCAAGACCACCTTCAACAAATTCGATAGCTTCAACACGTCCAACCCCGCAAAAGCCGTCGACGAGCTCAAGCTCTGGCTCGACTCTGCCGCCACCTACCAAGAGACATGCCTGGACGGCTTCGAGAACACGACCGGCGACGCCGCAGCCGGCATGCGCAAGGCCCTCAATTACTCCATGGCGCTCACCGACAACGCGCTAGCGATCGTTGGCCAGCTCGCGGAGTTCGTGGATGATTTGAGACTGCCTGCCGTGNCAGCTTCAACACGTCCCACCCCGTCAAAGCCGTCGACGAACTCAAGCTCTGGCTCGACTCTGCCGCCACCTACCAAGAGACATGCCTGGACGGCTTCGAGAACACGACCGGTGATGCTGCAGCCGGCATGCGCAAGGCCCTCAATTACTCCATGGCACTCACCGACAACGCGCTAGCGATCGTTGGCCAGCTCGCGGAGTTCGTGGATGATTTGAGACTGCCTGCCGTGTTCAGCCGGCGGCTGCTATCGGAGGATGAGGTCAAGGAAAATGAGTTCCCGGTTTGGGTTAGTGCTGATCGGAGGCGGTTGCTGTCGATTCCACCGTCTGGGATTAAGCCTGACGTGGTGGTGGCGCTGGATGGCAGTGGTGATTTCTNAGAGGTGAAGGAAAATGAGTTCCCGGGTTGGGTTAGTGCTGATCGGAGGAGGTTGCTGTCGATTCCACCGTCTGGGATTAAGCCTGACGTGGTGGTGGCGCTGGATGGCAGTGGTGATTTCTCGAGCATTAATTCAGCGCTGAGCGTGGCGCCAATTAAGAGCCAGAAGCCATTCGTGATATATGTGAAGAATGGAGTGTATAAGGAGAAGGTGACGGTGTATAGGAATCGGACTAACATAGTCGTGGTGGGCGACGGCGCAACGCAGACTGTGGTTACGGGAAGCCTCAACTTCATTGATGGTGTCGGGACTTTCAAGACAGCCAGCTTCGGTATGTATACANTACTAACATAGTCGTGGTGGGCGACGGCGCAACGCAGACCGTGGTTACGGGAAGCCTCAACTTCATTGATGGTGTCGGGACTTTCAAGACAGCCAGCTTCGGTATGTATACAGGCGACATTAACCTTATAGTAGTATAGAACCAGCTAATGGACCATATATAAGGGTGTTAGTTGGTTCGGGGGTCGAGTTTATCGAGCCACAAATTTGAGCTCAAGCTTAAATTTGAGCCCGAACACAATCCAAGCTTATCGAGCTCACTAGCAGAGTTTATCGGGCTATGAGCTCAAGCTCGAGTTTGAGCTCAAATTGGAGCTGAGCTTATATCCAATCGGCTCATTTAGAATACAACTAATCATTTGGATGCATTTTCAAAGAAAACGTGGTGCATCCCTCCCCCGGCCACCAAATACTTTCCTGGGTGAACTTCCGTAAAAAATTGAATTTTTAATTCTAGGTTGTGGGTCATAATTCGAGCTAGCCCTCAAGTTGAGCTCGCAGTTTGACAGACGAGCCGAGGTCGAGGTTGGCATGACTCGAGCTCGACTCAACTTATTTACACCAGTACGCCAGATTTAACCGCAGGGAAGGGCAAGGAATTACTAGAAAGGAGTTTTTATATAAACTCAGCATCATCTATGATCCATCCATAAGTATCATACAGATACGATATGTTGAGTATAAAGATATTTATTCTTATACATATTTAACAGGATATTATGATAAATATATATCTTATAAATTTTAAAATAATGTATAAAAGTTACATACATTAAATAAGCTTGAAAAATATCCATAAAAAATATTAATATGCAATGATGCAAACAAAGAGATTAACTTATATACTTATAAATCATGATAGTTGGAATAAAAAAGAGTAAATACACTAAATAATAATAATAATAAATCAAATTCTAATTATAATTTACAAAAAAATCTAACAATAAACAATTTCTTATAATATTACATGTAAAAGNAGTGGGCGAGGAGAAAAATGCTCCGCCTTCCTCACCTATAGGACTTTATTTATTTTTGTCTGTAAAGAATGTCAGGGAGGTAATTATAGCAACATTATCATTGTCTCCGTCTGTAAAACACCGCCAGTACCATGAAATTCGTACCAAGTACTCTCCAAAGGCATCATGTTTGATCTGCAGTTCAAGAACAAAGAGTAAAATGATCAGAAAAATCTCATAATTAAACAACTAAAAGGTGGGCTAAACTCTAAATTTATTAATAAAACTGACCAAGTTGCTCATCTGGTTTGTCCCTAGACTTCCACGTCTAAAAGACCAAATCAACTCTCCATTGCGTTCATACTCAGTCGTTATTGAGCTGAGAACATCATGAGTTTTTGTCAATAGTATCCGAGTTATCTTCTCGTTGAAGCCATCATCAAATGGCTTTCCGGTCTGGCCACCCCATGGACCAGGATCAAGAGGGCAATCACCAATAGGAAGCATAAGTTCCTACACAAACAATATTACAAGTATAAATATTGTTGACTACTAATTTGTTTGTGAATTACACCCAAGATTTAGAGCATAAATAAGAGAAGAGAGAAGTAAATTAAAATGATTGTAAAGAATAGTAAGCTGCAGTGATCAATCATGTCTTATTCATAAAATTGTTCCGCTAAAAATAGATGAGGGTATACAATATGATGTGAGGACAAGACTAAGGTATTTATGATATTTTACATACGTGAGTCAATCATCAAACTGCTTTTTGACTTGGCCCACTAAACGTCGTCGGCCTCGGGTCGGCAAGATCAACTTGATCGGCTGAGTTTGGTCAATATAGGTCCGCCGGTTGATATGACCCAAATGTTGATCCTTGACCCATGATGAGAAGCCTCTAGGCATCCTTCGGATGGATGGAGAGACTAGGGAACCAAATCTTCTCCTTGATCGACCGAGCTTGGTTGATATGGGTTGGTTAGTTGATATGGCTCAAGTGTTGATCCTCAACCGATGATGTGGGGCCTCTGGACATCCTTATGATGGTTGGAGATACAGGAGAACCGAATCTTCCTTGGATCGACTCTCTTATGATAGTTAGCTCATATACCTTTTGTCTCATTTTTGGCTGAATGGTTTGTTCTTGTACCCTCAAGTCACCTTTACTCTTTTCTCATGATTCGGTCGGCTTTGCCTTGTTGGCTTTGCTTGGACAACTTTACTTTGTCGGACAAGTAAGTCTCATGATTTTTTGTCAATAGGTCCTTCATCATACTCTTCTATTTTAGACCGTTAAATATCTTCAAGTTATGTGATGACACGTTTTTTAAATAAAAATTTTATTTCTCAGGTTCTGTTATTTCTTTAAAGCGACGTCACGATAATAATAAGAAAATGTATTACAACAATAGATCACATTTATTAGTAATTAATTATTCAATGATTGAGCTCCCTTGATTTTTGTGCCTTTTTAAATTTGTATAAATAAGATGTGATTGAACTCCTCATTCTTTATTTGTTGAGTAGATCACATTTATTATTAATTAATGATTCAATGACTGAACTCTCTGATTTCNTCTCATTCTTTATTTGTTGAGTAGATCACATTTATTATTAATTAATGATTCAATGACTGAACTCTCTGATTTCTGCACTTTTAATTTTTATAAACAAGGTGTGATGGAACTCCTCATTCCTTATAGGCTCAACAACTCCTCTTGTTAGAATTGATCGGCTTCTGAGTTGTGATGGAAAATATTTCAAACCCCTCAAATGTATCCCCAACAAAAATCTTGATATTACGATAAAAATAAGAGAATTTATTGCAATAGTAGATTATATTTATTATTAATTAATTATTCAATAATTAAACTCCTTTAATTTTTGCAAATACATATTTGATTCTTATAAATGTGATGAGACTCCTCATTTCTTATTGGCATAACTACTCCTCACTTTTGAATGTATTGCAAGAGAGAATAAGCAAAAGAATGTATTAAACTCCTTGGGAGATATCCCCAACAAAAATATAATTCATTTTGCTTTCGGTAATCTGATTGTCAGAACTACTCAAAAAAGTAAAAGGAATAAAAATTCGCTACNGGCATAATTACTCCTCACTTTTGAATGTATTGCAAGAGAGAATAAGCAAAGGAATGTATTAAACTCCTTGGGAGATATCCCCAACAAAAATCTAATTCATTTTGCTTTCGGTAATCTGATTGTCAGAACTACTCAAAAAAGTAAAAGGAATAAAAAAATCGCTANCATGAACCCATTAAATAAAATTTAGAGAGTTAATCTGTTAACCGGAATAACCAAAAAGCTCTTTATAGCTAAAGATTCCTAAGAAAAGTCAAAAAATTTCTTGAGACGCAAATTAGCAGCACAAACAAATATCATCAACTACATGTCAGAGATCAACTAAGTTTCTTCGCCAAGGAAATTAGCAGTGTAATTGTATCAGAGGACCTCTTCGGAAAATGTTGGGAGATACTGCATATGAACTCCAATGGCGTTCAAATATTTCCCACTTCGACAAAAAAATCCACGAATCTTTCCTGCAACAGTGGGCGAGGAGAAAAATTCTCCGCCTTCCGCACCTACAGGATCATATTTGTTTTTGTTTGTAAAGAACGTCAGGGAGGTAATTATAGCAACATTATTATTGTCTCCATCTGTAAAACACCGCCAGTACCCTGAAATTCGTACTAGGTACTCTCCAGGGGCATCAAGTTTGATCAGCAATTCAAGAACAAAGAGTTGAAAGATCAGAAAAGTCTCATAATTAAACAACTAAAAGGTGGGCTAAACTCTAAATTTATTGATAAAACTGACCGAGTATCTTATCTGGTTTGTCCCCAGACTTCCACGTCTAAAAGACCAAATCAACTCTTTATTGCACTCATACTCGATCGTTATTGAGCTGAGAACATCACCAGTTTTTGTCAATAATATCTGAGTTATCTTCTCGTTGAAGCCATCATCAAATGGCTTTCCAGTCTCGCCACCCCATGGACCAGGATCAAGAGGCCAATCACCAATAGGAAGCATAAGTTCCTACACAAACAATATTACAAATATAAATATTGTTGACTACTTGTCTGTGAATCACATCCAAGAATTAAAGCATAAATAAGAGAATGATTGTACAAAACAATAAGCCGCAGTGATTAATCATGTTTTATGCATAAAATGGTTCCCCTAAAAATAGATGAGGGGATACAATATGATGTTGCTACATCTTTCCCTCTACTTTAAAGGGGACAATACTGTGGTATTTGTGATATTTCACATACGGGAGTCTATCATCAGACACTAAACTTAGGGTATGTTTGGGGCAACTGCAGCTTATCCAGCTTCTGCTGATAAGCGGTTTATCTTGATAATCTGCTGATGAGCAGCTGATCCGGATAAGCTGGCTGACTTGTTTGGTTTTTTTCGTTTGAAAAACAACTGATTCTAGATAAAGGACCATTATGCCCATATTCTGGATAAGTTGTTTAGATGTTTAGTTTGTGCGTTTTGTAAACAACTTATTTGTAGATTTTTTTTGTTGAATGAATAATCTGTTACGCAGAATTTGTTATTTTCTCAAATATAAAAACATGAAAATACAAAAGAGTTGAATTACATTTATATAACTCAAAAAGTTCTGATCACACACTAATATGGATTATAACACTTAAATCACAAATTGCATACATGGGAAGAACTTAAATCTTCAACATCACATCACATATGTTCTCATATATAAATACATGTATAAATAAACGAATTTCACGCATGAGTAATGTAATATGTGTGTGTAAGTTGAAGTTTGGGTGTTATACATGTAAAGAATTGCAATGTAAATATGTAAATATATAAGAAATGTTTGCCCAACAATTCAAATAGCTTGCCCAACATTTAAAACAGTTGCTAGCAAACAGCTTTCCAATGACTGCAGGTTGGGCAAGCTGAAATGCAACATTTACAGTTCAGAGAAAAGAACTACTATGATTCAAATAAAAACCGAAGCTCATTCAGTTGCAGAAACCAAACCATATCAACCAATATCAACCAAACTCAACCAATAAAAATCGAAACCCGTATAAAGTTGAAATTCAACCTGTAAGAGTTCTGAAGCAATTTATCTAGCAATAATGCAATATTGAAGTCCAAACAACTCATATCAACCACTGCTTTAGGAACAATACAAAGGCAATTCATATCACAACAGTACAGATCAGTGCAAAGACCATATCAGCTCTTTATTCCTAATGAAGAGAAGAGCAGAATTAGGAAAACATGTGCAGAAAATTCAGCTTGTAAAAATCTATTTATTCTTATAAATAAGCATTTCATTCAATTTTCTAATTATTTTCATGCTGCTATCTTGTGTTTTCCATCCTTTTCAGCTCATTGATGGTGAACATGACTTCCATTAAGGTTTTGTGGAAACAACTCTAAATTCCTATAACCTGAGGCTGTCAATATTGCTATAAAATGAATGTATATGATTCTCAAACATTTACAGATAAAAGAAGAAAAGAAATGCTCACTAGTTCGGCTACTAGGAAATATGCTATTAACATGCTTTGCTTTATAAATCCTTGGAGTACCTAGTTAAATCTGCCCTTTTAAATCCTTCTCCAGGTAATAGTTCAACTCTAAAACTATTCACCAAAAAACATATTTGAATATGTCATTTTACCCTTATAAATGTATATATAAAGGAGGCACGAAAAATGACTAACAGTGCAAAGGAAGATATCGATTCTATGATGCGTCCGCAGCATTCAGAGCAAGGAAATAAGAGATAGATTAGGCAAAGCGGCCAAAGCTGTCCGATTGAGGAAGGGAGAGCAGCGAGCGACAGAGGAAAGAAGGGCGCTGTTTTAGCGAGCTTAGGACGAGGAACAAGGAGATATGAAGAGGTTATACCTTTCGAGAAAGATAACCGAAGAAGAGGGAGGAGCGACCACGCAGAGGATGCGAACGAGGGGAAGGGAGATGCGCGGGCACAGGAGATGTGAACGAGGGCACCAGAGTAATATTATGCGAACGAAACGCGGACCGCAAGGATGATCCCGCAGACCACGTCATTCACAAATAGAAAATGCCGTTTTTGAATAAGCCGACGAAAAGTGTGAAACAAACGACATGACGACATTTTTAAAACGCCGCCCACAGTTATAAGCTGTCCCAAACGGGCCCTTAGTCGGCATCGGGTCAGCAAGATCAGCTTGATCAGCTAAACTTGGTTAATATGGGTCGGCTAGTTTATATGACCTAAATGTTGATCATTGACCCATGATGAGGAGCCTTTGGGCATCCTTGGGATGGTTAGAAAGGCTAGGGAACCGAATCTTCTCCTTGGTCGGCTGAGCTTGGTTGATATGGGTCGGTCAGTTGATATGGCTCAACTGTTGATCCTCAACCCATGATGCAGAGTCATTGGACATCCTTAGAATGGTTGGAGATACAAGAGAACCGAATCTTCCTTGGATCGGCTCTCCTATGATAGTTGGGCTTAAATACCTTTTTATCTCGTTTTTGGCTGAGTGACTCAATTTGTATCCTCAAGCCATCTTTAATCTTTTCTCATGATTCAGTTGGCTTTGGTCTTGCTAACTTGGCTTGGACAGCTTCACTCGATCAGATAAGTAGGTCTCATGATCTTTTGTTAATGATTTAATGATTGAACTCCTTTGATTTCCGCACCTTTAATTTTTTTATAAACGAGGTGTGATGGAACTCCTCATTCCTTATATGCTCAGTAACTCCTCTTGTTAGAACTAGTCAGGTTGTCGGTTGTGATGGAAAATATATTACAGTTCTCAAAGGTATTCTCAACAAAAATCTTGATATTGCGATAAAATAAGAGAATTTTATTACAATAATATATTATATTTATTATTAATTAATTATTCAATAATTAAACTCCTTTAATTTTTGCATATTTGATTCTTATAAATGTGATGAGACTCCTCATTTCTTATTTGCTTAACTACTCCTCACTTTTGAATTGGTTAGCTTTTGAGTATTGTGAGAGAGAATGTATTGAACTCCTTGGGAGATATCCCCAACAAAAATCTGATTCACTTTGCATTCGGTAATCTGATTGTTAGAATTGCTCAAAAAGTAAAAGGAACAAAAAATCGCTACTAAGAAGATAAAAGTGATTGCATTATCACTGTTGGATAAAGTAGGGTCATTTGATTCATTAGTTGACAATAAGCAAAGGAATGTTCAACCGACTAACCTGGCCATCGATGCAACAATTCAACCCTCTGATGCAACACAAGACCCACTAACCGAATGGGCCGTGCGAATGGGCCGTGCAAGAGGTTGCTTGTGCTCTCCCATCTCACGGCGAGGGATTTGTGTAGATTATTGCATCTGCATTGGATCGGTTCTTGGGTATGAGGAGCCTCGGTCATATTTATTGGATTTTAATTTTTTTTTGAAGATCTTTTGCCTTATATTATCTCTTGATCCATATGAACCCAGCTTTGAGAGACCTGGCTGAGGATCTAGCCCTAACTTGCAACATTAAAAATCCCATTGAGGTGTCAGCAAAAGCGAAAAGTTGCTAGGTGATTGTGGATGAATCATGAGTTCGAATGGTAAGTTTCACCACTTAGACGATCATCCTAGAACACACAGGGAAGCAACTGATGGGCTCCTACCATCTCCTAAATCGTTGCCTCCCCGTTTCGATGAGATTGAGAGTTCATTTACTTGGTCGATAGGGATCCTGTGAAGCTTGAAGATGTGCAAATCGTTAGCTTGCATGAAGAAAATGGAGAGGATGGACGTGGTGGAAATCATTCTTTGTCATGAACTATCTGAAGTCCACGAGAGATCCTTGATACACTTTAAGCTCTAGTCGAGACAGATCAACTGAATATTTTTTGGTCTGGGGGTTTTTATAAGCGGTTGCTTTAGCTGGGGTGTATCTCAGTTAAAAGCGGATTGATCGACTTGTAAAGTATTTTATTTCAGGCTAAATTTCACTTATTTTTTTTATAATTTTAAGTTCTTTTTTTAAATAAGATTTTCTTATTTCATCTTTTGTGTTGATGTGATCCCTATTGTCAGCACGTTTTGGAAACCAATATAGAGTTTCATTTTTATGCTTACTCTACCCTTTTACCCTTCTTATTTTTCGCTTAGTCCTCTATCGCCATGCTCTACTTGATAGCTCTATGATATTCTCTGAAACTTTGGACGACCGAGCATGGATGACTTGAGGAGAGGTTAAACGACTGCAAGAGACTTGCGTCATTTATCCGACCATCAATCTTCAATTCCACTTCAATCCCACCTTCTCTTCTACAAAAAATTTTTTTTATTTCGACCTCTGCCTGCCTTTTTTCACGATTTACACGCCATCTTTGCACATTGTGGTGACATCCCCGCCAAGATTATGCCTAGCTCCATAGCGGCCGTCACCTTAGTTTACTTCTGCCATTAATAAAACATTTTGTGGTATGTTGAACTCTTTAGCTATTTATTCTCATTCCGGGTGGATTCAAACAGTTTTCTTTGAACGAAAAATTCTAGCTATAATCTGCTTCAAAACACTCAAAACAGTTAAAAATTGATTTGAGTGTTTTTAAAAATAACAAAGCATGTTATAACACATCATATCCGTTTTATTTCAAGTAAAAATATTAAAAAAGACAAAATAAAAGACAAAAAATAAAAATAAAATAAAATCAAAAGTTTTATTCATTTCACAAGTGTTACCAGGGAGGGATTATTGCGTGCGGACACCGCATGCATCTCTGCATGCGGTGTTCGATCTTAGCCGTAGATCACGGTGATCTACGGCCAAAATTATTTCCGTCTTTTAAAAAAAAAAATAAAAAATTTTAGCTGGGGCCCACCGAAATACATCAAGACCGTAAATCAGGTGATTTACGGTCCGGATCGGACACCGCACGCAAGTTACTTGCGGTGCTCGATCCCTATGGAATAAATTTTCGTTACAAGGGCTTAAACTGACAAGGCAAAGCATCAAATCACCATGCCACTACATTGTCTGAAAATTGGCAGAGATGGTAAAGATGACAAATGCGTGCTTTATTAGCAAGGTATTTAATCATTATGAAGAAAAATTAAACAATTTGCCCAAAGTGAATTTGTTCTTATTAACCCGAGAAGATTTTTCCGGAGACTTGACAGGAGCTGGAGGTAGAGCTAAAGTTGGCTGCTCTGTTGCTCGTCCTACGTCTGGACCAGCGAAGGGCTTCGGCTTCACTGTAAGAGAGAAATGTTGAAAATACATTATGCGGTTTGTTTTATAAACTGTAGTTTAGATTGAGCACTGATAATACCGACTTAGCAAATATAAATAACGGTCTCATCTTACCATGTCCATGCAAACATACCACCCAATTCTTATATATTTCCATACCTAACTCCAAAACTTTTACATTTTATCTTTATACCACCCAGATCTTTCATATCACATCAAAATTATCAGTATTTTAACATTTATAAAGTGAAACAAACCCTATCAAGCCTAAGAAAGGTGCCGTATGAATATGTAAAATTTAAAGTTTAGGTGTTAGGTATGTAAATACCTAGGAATTAAGTGGTATGTATGTAAATCCTCCTTTAAAAAACCATAGAACTTTTTTCTCATAGTAGTATTTTAAAAACAATAAATCTTACATGTCACAACAAAATTCTCACACCAATATCAAAATTCACAATAAAACCCTGACACATATTTTAATTTTATCAAATTTTTAATGATTTGATCGCGTCACACATAAATACATTGGTCAAGGTGTTCTTTCTAGATAGCAATGTTTAAGATGCTATCCATGCAATCATCCCAAAATTTTATTGCTGGAAAAAGAGAAAACGACAAACCGTTCAATGAGGAAAAAGCCAGGTTTTCTTCTGCAAATCCACTAGTTCGGATAGCATAAAGGCGTATCAGGCATAAGGGAGTACAATATTCGCGCCACAGTGTGCCATTGTATGACTTATTTTAACACACAAAATGTGTGTTTGAAGTCTTGATCTATTAATGATTTAATCTCAAGTTAATCTAACCTTTACTCAAAAATAACTCAAAAACCTTCAATTTAATCTCTAACAAAGCCAAATCTTCTAATATGTTGGCTCGATCTGAGATCTCAATTCGATCCTAAAGTGGCTCATTAACTCTAATCTGAGTTTGATTTAGCATTTATTTGATTTAAGCCAAAATTCAATTTAAATTTAATTAAATTTTGGTCCCTTAAAAGATAAAGTCTCATTTATACACACACTCGTATATGCGCAGAATCATATGAATGAATAAATAGATGAATATAGATATATATATATAAGTTTCCCATAATTTTGTATCGAAGATTCAAGAAAAGAATATTCTCCACGTTCTTTCATAACTGTTAACAACATAGAAATCATGTTATCAATACACAAGCCAAATTTCTAAACTACAATTTTATTTTTCACATAAAAAGACGCACCTTGCTCAAATAAAAAATCTTTGTAACCAGGAGAAGAGCCAACCGAGAGCAATTGCACAGCTTCAGCATCACTACTTGTAGATGATTTGGCAGCAAAACTAAGATTTTGAGTATCTAATAGAATTCCTGCAAGCTGCATGCAGTATAACTATTTAGCTATGAAGCTATACCAATGGACACATACAAGAAGTTCTTTTATATTGAGAGACCGAAGTAGATCATAAGCATCTTCACAGTAGTTATCGGTTAGAACTGTACACAAAGACCCCGAAAGGGCAGAAAAAGTATAACTAAAGCAAAAGATAACATATATATCCTCTTAAAAAATAAGAATTTAATAATTACCTCGCCATTGTTTGCAAAGCATCATGTCCCACAATAAATAAATTTAGCTGCTTGCCCAATGAAAGACCCTCCAAATCTTGCTGTTGCACATTTAAAAGAAGATTTCAGATGATAGCATTATCAAAAGTAATTCAAATAGTGTGTCATACGACAGCCCAACTTCCTCAATCTTCCCCACCATAGCAAAATGTGAAGAATAACTTCCATTAAGAAAAGCAAATTTGGGAAATAGGTACAAAAGTTTAGGACCTCCTCTGAGAAGATCAAAGCAGAAGCATCGATTCCAATGTGATGAAACAACCAAGCTGCTTGCTTGTGCTCCCACATCCTTGCTCTCCTCATGTTGATCACCGGCTATATGAGCGTCAGACGTCTATAACTTAATTATGATCTTTCAACCACCATTGCTCTAATATGATTGCCTATATATGATCTTTAACGCTTTGATGGCCGTCAAAAGCTTCTCAATCATCAACACCTGTCGACTTTATTGTTTGCATCACACATAAGATTGATACGTGTTGTTCACATACACCATTACCTATAAGATCAATGCATGCCATCGATGATGCAAGTTATTGATTATAAGATTGATACCCATTGTCGATTCTAATATAGATAACCACCAACCTCATTATTTGTCATTATCCACAGTGCTGATATGCATGATCGGCAATACTGCCAATGTAAGACATTCACATCAATATTATACTAGAATTTTTTGTCTCTGGGTTTATCTCATAAATAATCTCTTGAAGACCCCAAACTTTTTTCTATATAATGCGTGCAACTATGATACATCAATGTCTTCTTCAATTCAAAACTCTATTATCTCTTGCATTTTTTTTATATATGCTTGTTTTATACTTCCATAAAGAAATAAAACATTAATTTCTCATTCTATCATCCTAAATCTTATTGTATATAATAATCTTAATACAACTAATTTATTGTTAAATTGGTAAATCCCTAAATAAACTTTTGATCATAGGGTTAGTTATATAATTATAAAAGATATTAGGAATATTTACATATGCAGAACCCAAACCTTATGCATTTACCAATCTTGCACCTAAACTTCAATTTTTACGGATAAAGCACCTTAATTATACATGAAAAAGTGTATTTGACCGCTCCCACTATGAGAAATAGGTAAGTTGGGATAAATACATAAGATTTGAGTGCTGCCTATTTAAATTCCCCAAGCTATTAATGTCCATCATATATTTTTAAAGATTGAGAGGTACTTTGATTAAAATAAAGATTTTTGTTTTTTTTGCAAGGATTAAAATAAAACAATTATATAATATATTTGTAAGTAAAGGCCAATAAATGTAAGAATTGTCCACCTCTAAACAACCTTTTTTCTCCCAAGTTTCGTCTTCGCAAGGAAAAAATAGTACCTCAGGAGTACTGATGCATCAGTACTCCAATGAGGAGATGACACGTATGCAATGGTCCCACCAAAATGTCACGTGTCACCTCCTCATTGGAGTACTGATGCATCAATACTCCTGAGGTAATATTTTTTCCTCCGCAAGAGACCACATCCCATGGCAACCCGATTCCACAGCCACCTCCATCGTTACCTCATGCATGCGTTGTAGGGTTGGTGGCCGACGAACCAGTAGTTCGTGAAGTCGGTGAGGATGGGAAGAGCTTCTTCCGCCTCTGCTTTCATTTTCTGCAATTGACTCAATTTCTGTTAAAGATCAGAGAAGACACAAACATACAGAGAGAGAGAGAGAGAGACAGGCAGAGGGAGGATACTATGTAGTTAACTTTTGGAGGTTACATGAGGTAACGATGGAGGTGGCTGTTAAAAGGGGGGATTTGCATACATACCACTCAATTCCGATGAATTTACATGTATATCAAATTCATAATCTTTGCCTTTTAAAATTATATCACCAAAATATTTCATATTATGTCAAAGTATTTCAAGTACAGGTAAAAATTGAAGTTAATGTGTTAGTTATGTAAATACATAAGAATTAAGTGGTATCTATGAAAACCTTGAACACAAATAAGCATAAATTAAATGGTATAATATAAAATATTAAAATTTAATAATTAAGAATACATTTAATTATTATTTATAAACCTTAAACTTAACCTATTAGATCATGTCCCAAATATTTAATTATCTAACATTTAAATATTACTTTTTACATTCATACCACACAAATCTTTAATATCACATCATACAACTTAAATCTATCACATCAAAATTTTCATCATCATTATATTTTTAAAAGAAAAAAATAGATTTTGATGCATAAATTTACAACACCAAAGTAATGTAAGTGTAACTTGCTTAATATAATTCAAATCAAATCTAACACATTGGCTCAACTGATTTGAGAATTGAGCACAACCCAAATCAAAACATTCTACAACTCTTCCTCTCACGGTGGTAATGAGGGAAAATATTTGCGTGCATAAGACGTAAGCAACGCTGCGTACGTCCAGAGGTTATTCAAGGGGTACATGAGGGTTATATCGGGGTTATACCCATATGTAACATCCATGCAACCTACAAATGAGTTTCACGTTTATGTAATTTCATGGGTACAAATAAGTTACACGGATGTTACAAGTGAATTACACAAAAATTACAGGAGTATAACTCAGATATAACTCCCTTGTATCTCTTGAATAACTGCTGATGTCTACATAAGATCTTATTAGGCAAATATTTTCCGGTAATGGGAGAGGGATTCTTGGCGCGGGACATAGGCTTCCAGAACACCGCCAGTCCCGCCAAACACCAAGCAGTCGCCCTTCTCGTCCAGGCCGACCGCTCTGTCTTCTACCGCTGCCGAATGGACGCCCACCATGACACCCTGTACGTAGGGCTGTCAAAAAAGCTCGTTGTTCGCGAACAGTTCGTGTTTGATTCGCCAATGAGTTCGTGTTTGATTCGTTCGATAGATAAACGAGACGAACGTGAACAAAATTTTTTCGTTCGATTAGTTAAACGAACCAAACACGAACAATAATGCGTTCGTTCGTGTTTGAATCGTTATTGTTCGAAATATAAAATAATTTAAAATAATTATATAT
>JXCR01141067.1:84566-100447 GCA_002079205.1 Phalaenopsis hybrid cultivar
TAAATTTTATAAATTATAATATATAATAAAATAATAATAATAATATATTAATATATTATATTAGTAATATACTAATATAGATATTATATATTTATAGCATGTAAGTTATATAATTAATATGATATATTATTTATATATATTAATATTAGGGATGTCAAACTGGCTCGTCNTTGCTAGACATCAAGAAATCATTGTGACAATATAACCTCCTCAACCCATGTGTTCTTCCTTCTTAGCTAGCCGTAGGGTTAGTTTAGGATAGGCGTTGTGGGTCCGGTCGCCCACACGGGTGAGATGGTTGATCGACACTAGTCAACACGACTACACTCCCTTGAATTAGATGTTGATTTCTTAGAGCCAGCCCTGGGAGCGATTTCCTATTGCGAACCTTAGATCCAAATCTTTGAGGGTTGGAATCCCAATTCCCCTATACTCTAGCATTCACTAGCTTTCCTTGGAGAGATTGGGTTGATTGGATTTTGTGAAGTGAGAAAAGTTTTGTAACTAGCTTACCTTGCTAAATTATGAGTTATTAAATGGGAAAAGCTTTATAGCTAACCCACTCTGCAACATCGTGAAGAGTTTCCCTTTTTGAGACTCAGAGGTGAAACTCTCCACACACCTCGCCAAAGCAGGAGATGACTATAACACACATCCAAGTAGTAAACCTTAGGCGTCTATGTGAGATTGTTAGTACGAGCATGACTCCTATTATTTGTGATCACTTGCACAATATCATGTTGCATTTCATGCATCACATTTTGCCTTGATCTGTTGTCTCGGCTCAGTCGGTATCATTTTTGCCTTGATCGGCCGCTCCGACTCGGATGGCATCACTTTCTATCTCGACTAGCCGCCCAGGCCGGTCGGCATAATTTTTGCTTTGATCGACCGCCCAAACCCGGTCAACATTACTTTCTGCCTCGACCGGCCTCTCCGTCCCGGTCAGTATCACTTTTGCCTCGATCACCGCCCTGGCCTGGTTGACATCACTTTTGCCTCAATCGACCGACATTGGCCGCCCCGGCTTTGGTCAGCATCACTTTTGCATCGATCGGCTGTCCCGACTCGGTCGACATAACTTTATTCCTCGACTGGACCGGCCGCCCCAGCCCAGTCGACCGATCATTTTGGTCTGATGGGCTTCCCCAGCCAGGGCAACCTACCACTTTGGTCCGACCGATCGCCAACCGATCATTTTTGGTTCAACTGAACGTCCTGCCTTGGGATGACTGATTCATGGAATACTGCATTGACTGTCGTTATCCAATTAGCAATTCATTTCCTTACCTCTTACTATACCCCTTTTAGGCCTTTTCTGTCTCTTTGATACCTCATTTATGTCGTCTCATTGACCCTTATTACAGATAGGCCACAACTCGTTTGGGATACGGTAATTCACTCTTTGTCAGTATGACCCAGTTAGGCCTTGAGGTATCGTGTGGATCCCATCAGAACGATCTGGTTATTTTCATAGGTCCTCTTTGCTAATGAGCAGCCCCCTATGTGAGATGTGAGACTCACTCTCAATCTCTATGGCTTGGCGTGAGTATTGATAGCATCAAGATGTTATGATGGAATAACTATCTTTTGTGACACTCATTTTTACTAGTTGTCACTTGAATGTATGCATGACCCCTACTTTCGAGAGTATTCTTGGGTCCCCTAAGATGTAATTTAACGAAGGGATAGGTTTTTTTGGGAGTTGCTCTTAGCCCCTGGATAAAAATATTTTTTTTTGGTCCCTGATTTCTTGGGTAATTTATGTAGCTGTCTTTTCATGGATATTCGTTCCAAAGTGTTTCGATCTTATCTTATTTGGACATACACTATTGACCCATCACATGAGATTTATTTCACATAAGATCTCTATGATTCATTTTTAAAAAATGTATGCCTACTTTTCATCTTTTTTTTTTCCCAATTTTCAATATCTTCTTCATGTTAAATTTACTTGGGTTTTTTTTTAAATTTTTTTTTAATATGTTTCATGGGCATTTTATTTTTTGCTAGGATATCATCCATGTATTCTACAATATTTTCCCCTTTTTGTTTGACAAAAATTACATCAATCATGCGTTAATAACAAATATATTTCAGCTAGAAAGGAATTATATTTATAACAATACACTCGCTCCTTTTGTGATGAGTGTAGTATTCTCAGCGTCAGCTAGTAAGATGCATCTTGATTTGGGGATAGCGAAAGAAAGCATTTAGGAAGCTCATCATTGAATTGCCACAGTCGCGTCTATGAGCTCATTAATATGTAGCAAGGATAGTTGTCAGATAAGTGATATTCAAATTATTGAAATTGACACAAATTCTATACTTGTTATTCGATTTTTGAATCATGATGTCATTTGACGCCCACATTGAGTACTGCACCTCTCGGACGTAACTGAATTGCAACAGTGCTTAAACCGCATCCTGAATCAGCCCGACAAGTGTGATGGTAGACGTCCTCATCTTATGCTTCATCGATCAGACCGCCGAGTTGACATTCATGAAGTAGGAGACAACGTCGATAAATATCTCAAGCATCTCGATGTCAGAACAACCAAAAAAGTTTTGATGGCTCCGGAGAGTATCGATCAAAGCATCATTGTGTATCAAAAGCTTCACTAAGTAGAAAAAAATTATTAGTGTTGCCTTCGATCGCAGGGATCTGATGGGTGGTTTCGTTGATCTTGAGATTTCTTTCTCCCATTTTATCGAGCTCTAGAGGTGTTATGTTCGGTGCTTCCGACAGTTTGGAGGTGACAAGTGCGAGATTACTTGATATCACTGTGGACAATGATGATCTCATATTGTCGACCTGGAGCTTCACAACTATATGATAGGTAGAAGTGATGGCCTTGAAATAATTAAGTAGGGGATGATCGAAGATAGTGTTATAAGTAGAGTCTCGATCTCTATGAAAACCACGGTATTGATAAATAGTTTGTCTTTTTTTGCCCAAGTAACCGATGGAGTGATAGTTCCCAATGCTTCCTTCCTCTCACCAAGAAATACATAGAATTGGTCAGTCGTAGCTGCCATTCATTCATTGACGAAGCCCATTTTGCCAATCACTGACTTAAACAGGATGTTCATGACATTGTGAGCGTCGATGAGAGTGTTATCAATCTAGTAATTGTTGATTGGTTCAGTGACAACAATAACGTCGTTGTAGGGGTTACTCTTTGGGATGAGTCTTCGTTGGTGAATGCTATAAGAGGATGCGAGCATCATTTAGTCGTAAATGTGGCTTTGCATAATTCTCATGATCAAACATTCTTCATATTGGCTCGGTGTGATGATTCTCCATCTCCCCGTAAGATGCTTGGGACCAGCAATAACAATTTCATGGACTAAGACTAGCTTGTTTGATATCTCCTTAACTTGGGTTTTCACCTATCGTTGGGTTGTTGTTACTTTTGCTGCCATAAATCTCTTTAATTTTTAAGCCTTGATCAGATCTTCGATCAGACCTCAGAGGTGTAGACATTCCTTCGTATCATGTCGATGGTGTAGGTGGTAGGCATAATACCTTCTTCAGATCTTGGAGATAAGCTCTGATCTTCCTTGGTTCCACTCTCTTAAGATAATATTTATTTTCTATGATCTCTACTATCTCAACCATTGAAACTCTCAAAGTTGTTGTTTTGGATGATTAATAATTAGGCAACAGGCGCTTGCCTTACTAAGCCTTCCCCTCGTCAGGACACCGAACATGACTCTTTCAGTATTGTGTTATGTCGGGGGTGACCAAGCATCTTTGCATGGTGAATTGGCAGAAGGTTGTGAATCAAGTTTCGGTCTCCACCTTTTACCTTAGGCAACCCTTTTTTGCAGGCGACAAATGGAGGATTCTATGCTTGAGGAGGCGCGGTTGGGGTTATACTCCTTGGTCAATATGTGCTTATTGGTCAGCTCCAACAACTCTGTTAGGGTCTTCGATTGCTACAAGTTGACTAATATTTATTTTGGTTCAAAATAAAATTTTAAATTCAAATTTAATTTGTAATGTAATTTTCATTTTTTGAAAATGGTATTCTTTATTTGGAAAACAAAGAGACCAGATAGACCTCATATATCTAATTGTTTAAATAGTTGAGCACGATACCATAAATGATATATCTCAAACGATGAACATATAACTTATTGGTAAACTTAACTATTTAAACTTAAAAGTTATGAATCTATTTTGGTATGTTTAATTTGTAGCCGATAAATTCTCCTTTCTAATACAAAGATTAGATGAGTTTTAGATTAATCTAGGTTCTTAATTCCCTATAGAGGCAAACACCTATAGTTAATTACATCTTAGACAATGGAATTCACCTAAGAAAACTTTCTATTAAGATCGGGGGTCGTCTTCAAGATTTCAACGTTTAGATTTTCACCATTACTTTTAGGAAAAATTAAATGGGAAAGATTCAATGTTGAACAATTATTTCGGAATACAAAGGAGTGAAAAATAGTAAATATCGAAGATACTGAAGAAACTTCAGTGACATCTCAAACTAATCTATTGTTTGGTTTTTCATCTTTGAAAGAGAACTTATTTGATGGTTAATACTGCAAATTATTTAGATATTCGAGACTTATATCTACAAGTCATATGTAAATAACCTGAGAAAATAGGAGAATTTATGTCATACCGAAGGACGACCTAGGAATCGTAAACAGAGCTTAGGACTTATATCGTACGACTACAATCATAAGAAGTCCTAAAAGATAGTGTGAGGATTTGCATTGTACGAGACGAACAACCTTGACGTCATATGGGTGTATATTATTAAGTCTAAGAAAGTTCAGTTAAGGCTCCTCCTACTGCCTGTCGTCGTCTCAACCGTGCTTAGAGATGAATTGTCACTTCACTACGTCGTCGTCTTTTTCCCAAAAGAGGGGAGAGAGAAGAAAGAACGGATCTTATTATTAGTTTATTGAAGTTTGAAAAACATTACTTGTGGTTTTGAAAATGTTTTATTATGAAATTTTGAAAAATGTTGAAATGAAAGAATGTATTTTGGTTATATGTTATATAGTCTAATCCTAAGCAAGCATTCTACACTTACTATCCTAAGGTGCTATGTATAAACATGTTAGAAGTGTATAACTAAAATATGAGTACAGATGAATGTATATAGCACAATGCAGTAAAGAAAAAAATAGCTATGTATTAAAGTATAGTAAATCAAGAAATAAACTGCGCAATAGAGTACAATAAAAAAGAAAAGACTATGCAATATAATACAGTAAAGAAAGAAAAATATTAAAGAGTATCTGGCTGATTATGTTGATGCTTCAAAACAAATTACAATTGCATAATGCAAAGGTATATATAAAGAAAAGAGGTTAGACAAACATTTACAATTTACATAAGGAATATTTGAGCATGCATATTTTTTTTATAAAAGTTGAGTGATTAGTATATGGTAAATCAAAATGGGGTATAAGACTTCAATTTGGGGATATGCTCCACTGTAGACTTTCTATTCTCTAATCTCACAGGCAACCAAAGCGTCAAAGTGTACATATCAATATCAATTAAAAGTCACCAGCTAATCATCCTAGAATTGGGCAGTTATAATCACCACTTTAATTAATGAGTGAACCAATACTTAGTATTTGAATTTTTTAGAAGTGTAGTATCTGTATGTAGTATCTGATATGTGGTAGCTGGTGTGTAGTGTATGTTGTTTTACGTGTAGTATCTGTTGTTTTACAAGTGCAGTATCTGTTGTTCGTTCACAAATTTCTTAAGAGTAGGGATTGAATTACCAGCAACTCAGGCATCTATAATTGATTGTTGATACAGATTTCAGCTATAAAGAAGAGCTGAGAGTGATTTTTTTGCATCATCACCCTTACCCCACATCTCGAATTTATAGGCCACTTTGATATTCCATATGTATTTCAAAATTGCATAAAACCAACCCATATAATTTCAGATTTTGCATAACAATAACTTCCAACTTTAACATCACTATGAGGACTTACATAATTTCATTGAAGGTATTTACATATACACCACCGAATTCATAGAGATTTAGAGGAGGAAAGCTGAAATTCACGTGTTAGAAATGTAAATCCAAAGGAATAAGATGTTTTATATGTAAATGCCCAGAAATTTAGTGCATAGGAAGTAAGTGATGTGTATGTAAATTTTCTCAACATTTGAAATATATGAGATCAGAATTCATTTCTTAATGTACTTCATTAACAAAATAGATACCATAGCTAATCCTAGGCCGCAGCTCATACCACTCAATCCTTATGTATTTAGATCGTATGCAGTTCAACCTGTAGAATAGCAACCTTTTAAACCGTCACATTTGAAAAACAAGTTCAGATGGCTTTGGAATCCCATAGGTGGAAATGATAAATCAGCTTCAATTTTCCCAACTACAACATCAGTAAATGTAGAGGGGTCCCTTAATAAGTACTTTCAATGCTACCAATTTCCCAGAAAGCACAAAAATATGTTGCAAGGCCTCAAGTGAACATTCCAACACCACTCAAGCCTCCTCAAAGCTTGACACGGGTTACAAATATTCCGGTATCAAAGAAAAGAATATAAAGATGTGTGGGTTAAGTGTTAATTTAACATATGAGCTTTATCCCCCACAATTGCATCATTTAATCATCTTATTCTGTCCAATATATCATCAATATATAAATTCCTTGTACTTTTTATATTATGTGATTTGTTATTATTTCTCAAATAATTTTTCATTTTATTATCATTTTGTTATAACACTACATTAAATAACTATATATAAAAGTATCTGCAAACAAGTAAAAAAAGCCACATTTGATTAGGAAAATAAGACGAGTGTTATATCACCTTCTTGTCATATGAATCACCGCTTGAAGATGAAACGAGCATGGAATGATCTGCAGAGAGTAATGGCTTTGTAGATTGAAGGGGCTTTAAGTACAAGCCAATGGACTTCAGGTAGTTATCAGAAGTACCATGGAATCCAATTACTACAGCATCAGCACTATTGAATCTGAAGAATTTTCCTTGTTCGGAACCATATGGTCCATAGGTGCGGAGGTTGCTCTTAAATGTTAGTGAGGAGATGACTTCAGACATTCCTTGTTGCAGCTTTCTAGAGTAGCCACTTATACCAGTTAGGTACTCTTCGGGGTGTTCTAGCTTTATCTAAAATTAAAAGTAATGTTAGTTGCAGTAAATGCATAAATCATCTGAGATATGAACTGAAGAATGTTGATATTTGTTAATGAATGTCATTTTAGCAAGATTTACGGGAAAAGTTTTAGCTGGAAAAAAATTTGGAAGATTTAATACATATATACATATCACTCGATTCCAATGTAGGTATCTATTTATGTACACATGAAAATGTGTATACACGAATCTCAAAGAAGACGGGCGACCTAAAAAGAAAGTACAACCGATCAGATGTAGCAATAGACGATCGTTTCAGATGAGCAGCGATAGAGAAAACACCTTAGCCGAATGATAGACAAAAGATGGCAACCCTTATCATTCGAATAGGTGTCGGGCCTTATTATATACAAATACCCTTGTAAATTACCAAAACGTCCCCCTGAAAGGTTAACGAATAGGAGGCAATTTACTTTTAAAATATTGGGACCTAGGCCTATAAATAGAGGACATATTATGAATAAAGGAGACCCTTTTGCTAGTCTACTATCGCTCCTTCACCCTCTCACTCTCTCTCTCTCTCTCTCTTAATTGCCTCCTCATAGAATGTTTCATTCATTGGGCATATTTCAGGGATGATCTATGATTCAACATTCTTTAAGATACAATGAGTGTGGAAACATGTCAGCAATAAGGAGAGTTTAGCCAGAGGAACGAAAGGGAAGTAGTAGCATGTGCTCGAGAGTACATGGAAGAATTTGTTCAACAAAGGTTGCCAAACTTAAGATGATGTTCTGAACTTAACTAGATTTCAGGACAGTTCGATGAGGTCCTTAGGGCGGTCACTGCTCTAGCAGCCCCTCCAGTTCCAGTAAGAGAGCTAGCACGGTAAGGAACACATAACCCCACAAGAAGAACCGTCGACAAATAATAGAAAGAGGGGAATCCACCCACAGAAAAAGCCTGATGAAGAACTGTACCAACACAAAGACGGATCTGACCCTATGGAGGAAAGGAATCGACCGATGCAAATTGAGGCACGGAAATAACCGGAGATTTTTTTTTCTCTGCAGCTCTCCGGAGTTGAACCACTAGAGAAGTTCAAAATGTCGATCCTGGAAATGTACAAAGGACGATGAGATCGTAACGACCACCTCGTGTCGTTCGAGTTGACTATCTACCTGTTGAAGATTTTGGATGCTCTCAAATGCAAGTTGTTTTTCATGACGCTAAGATCGATCGCCCTAAGGTGGTTCAAAGGATTGCCCGCAGGGGGAGTTGAGGAAGCTTTTCCTATCCCAGTTCGCCAGTGTCCTGAGACCTAAGAAGAACACTCGATCCCTGTGGCAACTAAAACAGGGGGAAAATGGGAGCATACGATCGTTTATCATGCGTTTCAAGAGCGAGATGCTAAATGTCAAGGGCCTGAAGCCTAACATGGCTCAGACTATGCTGACACAAGGAGTAAGTCGGAGAGGTTCAGTTTTAGCTTGGTCGAGCTGCTGGAGATGAGCAACAGATACATCTTCTCCTACACAAACGCTCCTGAGCCCTCCAAGCAAAGACATTAGGAAACACCTACACAGGATATCGAAGGACAATCCAGACAAAGCACACTATCATTAAACCGCCCCCGCTATGAGGGTCGCCCGATAACTACTCCATCCAATGCTGAGAAGACAGGAGGTTTCGACTAAACCCTATAAGCATCAATCTTCGTACCACCGGAAGCAACCTCGGTATAACCATGAAGTCCCCTATGAGACACTGCTTTGATTATCCATGGCAGAGATAGTAAACGCCATCTAAGTTAAAGACTTCTTCAAGAAGGTGATGCCAGCAGAAAGTACTACAAGTATCACAGAGACCCTGGGCATGACAGGGAGAAATACAAACATCTATGAAGTCTGATCAAAGAAATGGTCAAGGAAGGAAAGTTAAGAGAATTCGTCGCCTTTAGAGTTGTGGCTCAGTGGTAGGGCAAGGCTGTCGTAGGAAGAACTACTAAAAACCCCATTCTCACTAATACCGTTCACATTGCAGGGTACGTGCCTTCAATCTTTGGAGAAAGCGAGCCACCCAGAAAGGTAAGCAGGAAAAGGCAACAAACACGGGAGCTATGCAATACCACTTTCGCTCTGAAGCCCAAGAACCATCCACCTATCTTTTTTTACTGATGAGGATCTTTCCCAAAAAGGAAAACTATATAATGATGTTATTGTAATAACATTTATAATAAACAATTATTAATTAGAGAGCACTTTAATTGACACATGTAGCTCTATGAATGAACCGGTTAAACAGGATTTTGATAAGTTAAGCCCTATTTTGATCTGCAACTTAAGATCCATAAGCAACATGGAGCATGACTCCCTTGGATACCCAAAATGCGAGGGAGGGTGGCCTTGAGACAATCGAAGCCACTCACGAAGTCCTGACGGTCGAGGGAGATCCAGGTAGATAATTCTAATCAGTGATGCTTTTGATGGAAGTCACAGGGAGTTGCTAATCCAAACTCTTCAGGATAACCAAGAAGTTTTGCATGGACGACCACCAAAATGCCAGGAGTGTGGAATGATGCTGCGCCCACAGACTGAATGTTGATCTATCAGCTTGACCCGTGAAACTGAAGATCTGGAGCTCAGCCATGACACTAGCAGGACCTCTCCGAGAAGAGGTGTGAAAGCTGGAAAAGGCCAAGTACATTCGGAAAGTGTAATACCTCACTTGGGTCTCCAAAGTGGTGATGGTATAAAAAGCCAACAGAAAGTGGAGTATGTACATAGATTTCACCAACTTAAACTCCCCTTGTCCAAAGGACTCTTACCCCCTACCGAAGATCCACGCCCTAGTGGGTTCAACTATTGAACCTTAGTCTTGAGCTTCATTAATGCATTCTTTGGATAGCACCAGATCAATATGCACCCAAACGAAGCAAAGAATATCACCTTTATCACTTGTGAGGGTGTTTTTTGTTACAATGCAATGTCATCGGGCTAAAAAATATCAGAACAACTTACCAACGCCTCATGGATGTAATACTTGCAAATCAAAAAGGAAAAAAAACACTGAGGTATACGTCAATAGTGTACTTGATAAGAGTAGGTCGGCGGAATAGCACATCGAAGACTTAAAAGAAACCTTCCAAATACTTAAAAAATTTAACATGAAATTAAACCGCTAAAATGCACATTCAGATCCACGAACGATAAATTCTTGGGATACCTGCTGACCCCTGAAGGTATAAAGGCCAACCCAGGGAAGATCAAGGCACTTCTAGGAGTGTCGATTGATGTTGTGCCCCACAGGCTGAATGTTGATCCGTCGGCTCGACCCATGAAGCTGAAGATCAACACCTCAGCTATAACACTAGTAGGACCTCTCTGAGAAGAGGTTCAAAAGCTGGAAAAGGCCAAGTAAATTCGAAAAGTGCAATATCATATTTGGGTCTCCAACGTGGCGATGGTCCAAAATACCAATAGAAAGTGGATTATGTGCATAGATTTCACTAACCTGAACTCTCCTTGTCCGAAGAACTCTTACCCCTGCCAAAGATAGACACCCTAGTAGATTCAGTTGCTAACCACTCAGTCCTGAGCTTTCTTGATGCATTATTTGGATAAAACCAGATCAAGATGCACTCAGGAGATGCAAAGAAAACCGCTTTTATCACTTGCGAGGGTGTTTGCTGTAACAATGTAATGACTTCAAGATAAAAAATATCGGGGCAACTTACCAACGTCTTATGAATGTAATATTTGCAAAGAAACATTCAAGTGTATATCGTTGTTGTACTAGTTAAGAGTAGGTCGACGGAATAGCACATCCAAGACTTAAAAGAAACCTTCCAAATACTTAAAAAATTTAACATGAAATTAAACACACTAAAATGCATCTTCGAAGTCACGACTGATAAATTCTTAGGATACCTACTGACCCCTGAAGGCATAAAGGCCAACTCAGGGGAAATCGAGGCACTCTTAGGAGTGTCAATTGATGTTGCGTCTCACAGGTTGAATGTTGATCTGTCGACTCGACCCATGAAGGTGGAGATCAGGGAAGAGCTTGGGAAGCAGTATCCAGTCTATTACACCCACGGAGTTCTAAAGGGCACTGAACTTTCAGTATCCCAGCATGAAGAAACTGACCTTAGCCTTGGTCATTTCAGCGTGGAAGCTCTGACCATATTTTCATGTACATCCCATACAAGTTATCACATACCACTTGCTGAGTTTGTTCTTACCAAGCCAGAGCATTTCAGTTGGTTGCTCAAGTCGGCCATGAAACTACATCCCTCGAACAATAATAAAGGCGCATGTGTTGGGAGATTTCTTAGAACCGGTAAGGTCGAACAAAGATCTAGCGATCGATGAATCAACTTGGATACTGTTTATCGATGCAGCATCTGGTCAAGGAAGGAAAATTGAAAGAATTTGTCTCCTCTACAGCTGCGGCTCAGTGGTAGGGCAAGGCTCCCGTAGGAAGAACTACCAAAAACCCCATTCTCACTAACACCTTTCACATTGCAGGGTACGTGCCTTCAATCTTTGGAGGAAGTGAGCCACCCAGGAAGGCAAGCCGGAAAAGGCAACAAACAGGGGAGCTCTGCGTCACCACCTTCGCTCCGAAGCCCAAGAACAAGCCACCTATCTTTTTTTACTAATGAGGATCTTCCCCAAAAAGGAAATCTTTATAATGATGCTATTGTAATAACGGTTATAATGAAAAATTATCAATTAGAGAGCATTTTAATTGACACATGTAGCTCTATGAATGTACTGGTTAAACAGAAGTTTGATAAGTTAAGCCTCATCGCCGATTGAATGACATCACCAGCTGGTCCACTATATGGATTCTCTAGCAAGAGGAAGGAGGCACTGTGAATGATCGAGCTCTCGATAAGTTGAAGGGAGAACGAGAAACAATTCACCCTTACTGAAGATTTTCTTAAGGTGGATTCACCCCCAACCTACAACGCCATCTTTGACCGACCGCTGCTGAACGAATTTAGAGAAGTAGTCTCCACTTACCAAATCACTTTGAAGTTTACTGGAGACAGAGAACTCATCATAGTCAGAGGCGGCCTAAAGCAGTCTCAGGTTTGCAACTTAAGAGCCATAAGCAACGTGGAACATGACCCTCTGGATATATAAAATGCAAGGAAGGGTGGCCTTGAGACCATCGAAGCCACTCGCGAAGTCCCGGCGGTTGAGGGAGATCCAGGTAGATAATTCTAATCAATGAGGATTTTGATGGAAGTCTCAGGGAGTTGCTAGTCCAAACTCTTCAGAAAAAACCAAGAAGTTTTGCATGGAAGCCCACCAAAATGCCAGGAGTGTTGATCGATGCTGCGCCCACAGGCTGAATGTTGATCCATCGGCTCGACCCATGAAGTTGAAGATCAGGAGCTCAGCCATGACACTAGCAGGACCTCTTCGAGAAGAGGTGTGAAAGCTGGAAAAGGCTAAGCACATTCGAAAAGTGCAATACCTCACTTGGGTCTCCAAAGTGGTGATGGTATAAAAAGCCAACAGAAAGTGGAGTATGTGTGCATATTTCACCAACCTAAACTCCCCTTGTCCAAAGGACTCTTACCCCCTACCGAAGATCGATGCCCTAGTGGATTCAGCTATTGAACACTTAGTCCTAAGCTTCCTTCATGCATTCTTTGGATAGCACCAGATCAAGATGCACCCAAACAAAGCAAAGAATATCTCCTTTATCACTTGTGAGGGTGTTTTTGTTAAAATGCAATGCCATCGGGCTAAAAAAAATCGAAACAACTTACCAAAGCCTCATGGATGTAATATAGGAAGAAAAATTGAGGTATACGTCAATGATGTACTCGATAAGAGTAGGTCAGTGGAATAGCACATCGAAGACTTAAAAGAAACCTTCCAAATACTTAAAAAATTTAACATAAAATTAAACCCGCTAAAATGCACCTTTGGATCCACGATTGATAAATTCTTGGGTTATCTGCTGACCCGTGAAGGTATAAAGGCCAACCCAGGGAAAATCGAGGCACTTCTAGGAGTGTCGATTGACGCTGCGTCCCACAAGCTGAATGTTGATCCGTCGGCTCGACCCATGAAGCTGAAGATCAACAACTCAGCTATAACACTAATAGGACCTCTCTGAGAAGAGGTTCAAAAGCTGGAAAAGGCCAAGTACATTCAGAAAGTGCAATACCCTTGGGTCTCCAACGTGGTGATTGTCCAAAAAAATTAACAGGAAGTGCATTATGTGCATAGATTTCACTAACCTGAACTCCCCTTGTCCGAAAGACTCTTACCCCCTGCCGAAGATCGACACCCTAGTAGATTCAGTTGCTAACCACTAAGTCCTAAGCTTTTTTGATGCATTCTCTGGATAAAACCAGATCAAGATGCACTCAGACGACGCAAAGTAAACTGCTTTTATCACTTGTGAGGGTGTTTTATGTTACAATGTAATGCCTTCGAGCTAAAAAATATCGGGGAAACTTAACAACTTCTTATGAATGTAATATTTGCAAAGAAACATTGAGGCGTATATCGATGATGTACGAGTTAAGAGTAGGTCGACTCGAACGTGAAATAAGAAAAGAGATCTTCACCCGCTTTTCTAGTTGTCCACCTTCCAAGGAGAAGCCTCTCCTAGCCTGGCGAAGCCACATCTCAACCTTGGCTACCGCCACCTCAGCACTTCTCTGGGGGATCACTACCCCCAAAGCCGCAGGTGAAACACCCAACCCAAATGAACTTCTCGCATGATAGTCATCTGGATGGTCTCTCACTTGACCTGTAGCCCTCTTCTAAGAAGACGGGCCGAGTCTCATGATCACTGGGTCTGTGCTTAGACACAACCCTCTTCTTAGTCAGTCCTTCGGTAGAAGCCTCACCCACAAGCTTTCTATTCACATCCAGCTTGCGGGTCACTCGTCGCCTTGAGGAGCACGCTCTTGTCGAAAGGTGGGACTCCTTCACCAGACATTGTGGAAAACAGGTAGGGAGGAAGACTCAAGACAAAGGAAATTAAAGGCACTGAAGTGGTGCAAACTTCCCTTGCCCCAAAGCCTATTTATAATGGCCGGGGCATGAAAATCCATTATTGCACAATAATATCGTTTATCATTTTATTCATTTATGTATACGTGAAAAAAATTCTCTTATCCTCACGTGTTAGACAAGTTCTGAGGAGCAAGAGAAAAGAGGAACTAAATATACACACACGAAAATGTGTTCGCAAGAATCTCAAAGTAGATGTGCGACCCAAGAAAGAAATACAACCGATCGGATGTAGCAATAGAAGCTTATTTCAAATGAGTAGCAACGGAGAAAACACCTTAGTCGAACAATCGATAGAAGATGACAAAAGGAAGTCTCTTAGGACGATCATTAACATTCAGAACGATCGATGGGGGTGCTCCTTCGAACCATGATTCGATACAACAAATTTAGTTAATAATAATTTCAATCTATTTGTGAAAAAAGAAACATACCACAAATTTCTTAAACACAGGAGAAATGGATACATGTCGAATTAACAAATCAACTCCACTAGCAAGTCCATTGAAGGAAAAGCGCACGCTTTTAGCAACTGTACTCAACGAAAAAATGCCCTCTAGCCTCGCCCATTGCAACTCTGTTGCTTCCACCCTGTAATTCCACAGATTATGATAGAAAATTTTTGAAAAAGGAATTGAGAATTATAGACAAATGTAACTTTAATAAAGAATCTTTTATAAGTGCAGGCTGACCAATACATAAAAGAGAGCTGTGTGAATTAAACATAATGAAATGCAAAAAAATTGATACATACAAGTAATTTATACAATCATTCATGTAATATATAACCAAAGAAACATATTTAATTAATTTATTTATTTATAAAGTATATAGTTATAAATTTCATTTTATAATTAGAAGTTTAAAGAAAGCAATGCATATTGCAGCATGGTTGTTATTCACTCTCTCCTTACGCAATTTTTTGAAGGTGAAACTATTGTAGATTGATCCATTGAGGTAACCAGGACATGTGACTGAACCAACATTTGAGTATATATGAATTTTATTGATTTAGTTATGAAATTTTACGGTATTTAATAAATATTACATTTTATTTTTACATTAAATATTTATATTTAATTGTTTATATTTATATTACATTGTATGTATGTAAATTTGCCTAGGAAAAAATAAATGTTTAATCATAATTGTTTTAGTTAGTATATCACTTGTAACTATAAATCCTCTATTAAATTAGTAGAATAAAAAATTTCAGCAATACACATGTCAAAGTGTTGATTCGTNATTTTTTAGTTAGTATATCACTTATAACTATAAATCCTCTATTAAATTAGTAGAATAAAAAATTTCAGCAATACACATGTCNCTTATAACTATAAATCCTCTATTAAATTAGTAGAATAAAAAATTTCAGCAATACACATGTCAAAGTGTTGATTCGTTTTACTTAATAAAATTGATGCTTTTTAAATCTAATATATATATATATATAACGGTTATAATGAACAATTATCAATTAGAGAGCATTTTAATTGACACATGTAGCTCTATGAATGTACTGNTGGATTTCAACAGTTAATGACAATGCCAACCTTAATGGGCTTATTTAGTAAGTCGCATTTATTGTTTGGCCCATTAGGTCCACTGGAACGTTTTTAGAATCAAGATGGCTTTATAAAAATACGCTTTTATCTTCTATTTTTATGTGAAATTGAAATTATTATTTTTATGAGCATTTTGAGAAGAATAAT
>JXCR01141067.1:108696-167907 GCA_002079205.1 Phalaenopsis hybrid cultivar
CACATGAGGTGTTATGATTTAAACTTAGACATAAATATATATAATATATTATTATATAAATAATATATGTAATATATTGTTATATAATTTTTTTTCGAGGCATTTCGAGTAGAACACGAGCGAACAAACTGTTGTTCGTGTTCGGCTCGTTTACATTTTGAGCTTAAAAATTTTTTCGAGGAACGAGCCGAACACGAGCTACTTAACAAGTCGAACATGAACTGTTCACGAACAACGGGCCAAATTGACAGCCTTATATGTAAATGCTCTTTTTTTTTTTATTCATTGGTTTGATTAAAATAATAAATCGAAGAAGGGTACAAAAACACTAAATAATAGATGCGAATTAAATTGCCGACCAACAAAGTAAAGAATAAAAGTATCGACGACTTTAATTTTTTTTTTAATTTTTCCGCCTCAACTCTGATGCGAAAGACAATTGTCAGAAAAATATTCATTGAATTACATTTGGCTTGAAATTGTCTCTAATTTTTATTTTTTAGGTTTTCTTAAAAAAAATTATTTGAAGAAAATTTGTTTCCATACATTTGATCGACAGCTTTAATTAGATATTATTGACAGGTTTTTTGGTATCACTTTTCATTTATATTATTTTATTTTGTTTACATTTTTATATAAAATAAAATATATATCTTTTTTTTATGGGCGGTGATATATATATATATATATATATATAGATAGATAGATAGATATATATAATTATTTTAAAATAAAAAAACCTCTAAGGAATACTTGAGATTTATTTAAGTTTTAAGTAGTAATTTACAAAATTTCAAATTTTAGATAAGAATATTTTGAAAAAAAATTAAATTTATTTTAAACATATTAAAGGAACCATATGTTTAAGATAAAAGGACTTGAAAACAACTAACTATATCGCTTTGGGGATGATTGTATTTTATTTACAAAAACACCTCCATTTTCTTGAGAAGTTTTTGCACCGTTGATATTATTACGGGCCATTTGTATTTCAACCATCTAATTCCTATATATTTATAAATTTACCACCTAAATTTTATTTTTTTTAAATTATATTACTGAAATCATTCATATCACATAATACTATTATTATTTAATTATTAAAAATAAAATATTTTTTTCATATACATATATTTATATATATATATTCAAAAGGAAATCGGTATTTGACAGTGACCCAAATTTTGATTTCTCAAGCGTCATGCCCCATGATGAGAGCCCACGCCATCTGCCCAAATAAAAGAACCCATGTCATTGAGTATCAAACCCATGACCTGAGGAGACATACAGTGAACCCGTCAACCAACAAGTCATGGATTGCGGCACGCGCACGCGCACNACTTTAACATAAAGAAACGTTCAACTTCAATAAAAAAAATTGTTTTTCCTATGCGGTGAGCATTGGAAGATGGGATCAAAAGAAGAAGTCAAACAAATCTTTTTTTATTGCATATTTATTTTAAATTCATAGCATGGAGTGAGAAATTAAAGAACAAGATATCTTCATCAAATCCTTGTTTGCAAGCTTGTTTTATATTATTTGTTTAATGTCCTTAAAAAACACGTTCGTAAAGCATCGACTTATTTCATCTAAACATTATAACAATAAGCTGCACCATCTTGTGTAATCCAAACTTTTCTTGGCTGAATTTAAAAGATTAAAAAAAAAATAACACATTTTTACTTTTGAAGAAATTCGAAAAATTTACTTGATATTTGGTAACAATTATGAAATTCATAAATTCAAAACAATTTAAGTATTCATAATATATAAATATACAATATTATTTTGCCTGCGAATCACATCCAATGAGTAGATCGTAAATAAGAAGTGATAAAGAGAGACAAAAAGAGCGAGAAAAAACAGTAATTTGCTATCTCTTATTCATAGAATGATTCCTCTATTTATATAAAATGGGGTACAATTATAATATTATATTTTTGCCCCTGCTTTAAAGAGTTTTATACTATGATATCTCTGGTATTTTAAATGTATGAGCTTGTTGTCTGGTTACTTTTTGGCTAGGTAAGCCAGGTTTATTTGGCTTTAGGCCGACTTAATCAGCTGGGTCTGCTAAGCTTTAATTGGTATGGCTCGATCGACTGATATATATTTACGTGGAAAACCTGTAAGAGAAAAACCACGGGGTCTGATCAAGTTGTAGAAATTCACTACTGATTGATGATTACAGAAATCTCTTGTCCCACAGATGGGAAAGAGTACTATATTTTTCAATGTACAACGTCGACTGACGGCGTCTGGTTGGTGGTGATTGATGCGGTAGGTGAAGGTTGACGAAGGTCGGCGGTGGTCGACAACGATCGGCGTCGGCGGTGGTTGTCTGAGGTCGGCGGTGGTCGTCGGCAATCGACGACAGTCCACAGCGGTCGATGACAGAGGTCGGTGGTGGTCGACGACGGAGGTCGGCGATGGTCGACGACGATTGGTGGTGATGCTGACCTGCAGCTTCTCCTCAAGACCTCGAGCTCTCTCTAGACTTGCTTCCCCTTCATGAGAGGGATGAGACTCTATTTAAAGTGTTCTGGGTGCAATTAATGCAAGAATATGAACCATTTTGATCGGACGGTCCGGAAAGCTTCCATCGATTATACGGTGTTTAATGGACATTTGAGTACCTTAATGATGTCAAAATTGAGTGATCTTGGGCTCGTTGGATTCGTATTGTCGAACCTCTCGATTTGAGTATAAACTTGTCATATTTGAAAGTCGTTTAACTTTTAAAATGTATTCATAAATCTTCTAATTGTGGTTTAATGACTTGATTTAGGCCTAATTTGACTTGGAATGAGCTAGTTTTCATATCATTAGGTCTGTCTCATCGAGCCGGTCAGTTTGACTATGTGTTGAAATCAGAACTCTAGATGACTTTTTATCAAAATTTGAATGTTTCTTGTTCAAAATATCGTCTCGGGATCCGTGTCATGCTTTGAGATTCGTGCAAGATGATGAAAGTTTATTGGTGTCATATCGGTTGGATGTTTGATCCCTCATGAGGGGCTCCTAGGACATCTCTTGGATGTTTGGATAGGTGTCGTGGAGCTGGATCTTCTCTAGAATCAGCTCTACTATAGAGTAGGCAACCACATCAGGTCGGCTTTCCTATAGTGGTTGACTCAAATGCTCTTTGGTTCTCATTTATGGCTGGATGGTTGAACTCTGATTATCTCATCATCTTTTTTTTTTGCTTTGTGGCTCAACCATAGTTAAAACCCAAGAGCATCGGATGTGTATTTATTACTCTCTCATTAAGCGTTTGGGGCCGTGGGATTTGACTTGCGGTCTGTGTTTAGTGTAAAACTCAAACGAGATTTCGGATAAACTGGTGAACCAGCCGATCCAAACAACACGACGGCGTTTTGAAAATACTGCCCGCATTTATAAACTGGCTCCAAAGGGTTCGGCCCTTAGTAATACATAGGTAATACAATGAAATGTTTAGAAGGTTCTTTAATTTCTTATTTTTGGAATATTAAACGAATTTAACATAAATTTATGACGTCATGCAAACAGGCCGATATTTTCGAAAATTATAGAAGAGAACAAAAATAAAAATTAAAATCTCATCCCACCATCCGCGCATGCGAACATCGTTTGTACGGGATGAATCGCATCCGTCCACCTGGCACAGATCGTATCGTCTGGCTTTATAGGTCACCGTCGCATGCGGGCCGTTCGGATAACGTCGCGCTTTAAATTGATNTCATGCTCATTTCATGTTTGTCTCATGGTTTATATAAACCCCTCCAGGTTCACATGAACCTTTTTCAGTCTTCAATATCATGTAAATCCCTTTCAATCATCAAGTTTACTTGAAACTCATTAGATTTATAGAAAGTCGTTTTAATTATATTAAGCTCTCACAACAGGTTAGCAAATTTCTTTTGTGGGAGTCACACATCAACTAATTATTCTAACACGATCACATAATATGATCACATGAGAATTCTTTGAAAATATCGTCCGTACTTATAAGCTGTACCAAACGGGCCTTGTAATACCTATGTAATACAATAAAATGTTCAGCAGGATCTTTAATTTCTTATTTTCGGAATATTAATCGAATTTAACATAAATTTATGACGTCATGCAAATTGGCCGATATTTTAGAAAATTATAGAAGACAACAAAAATAAAAATTAAAATCTCATCCCACCATCCGCGCATGCGAACATCGTTCGTACGGGATGAATCTCATCCGTCCACCTGGCACCGATCGTATCGTCTGGCTTTATAGGTCACCGTCGCATGCGGGCCGTTCGGATAACGTCGCGCTTTAAATTGATTTGATGCGTGCCGGGCCCACCTCGATAAAGACATCCACGGTTGATGCCGAAAGTGGCATGTGGGCCGTGGGCCCCACACTTCATTGACATTTTACCCACAATCATACAACCTTTCCATTCCCCCCCATCAGAACCGTCCATTTTTCTAGCCAATCATGAACGGGATGGGGATAGGATCAACGGCTACTGATTGCTATGGCGGAAGGCGAATTCGATGATGCCAAGAATGAGGCGGTAACTCGATGCGGTGACGGGACACCCACTCGTCTGGCTGAGATTTTATTGGTTTTTGTANTGCCACGTGGTAAGAATGAGGCGGTAACTCGATGCGGTGACGGGACACCCACTCGTCTGGCTGAGATTTTATTGGTTTTTGTATTTTTTTTAAAATTTTTTAACGAGGGCGGCAAAGGCCGGATGCTGACGGAGAAATGTGCTGACCGGCTTTTCCGGTTAACGCCGGTAGATAACCGGCACGTGCCGTTCTCTGCAAAACGGAGCCGGTCATCTGAACTANCATCAGAACCGTCCATTTTTCTAGCCAATCATGAACGGGATGGGGATACGATCAACGGCTACTGATTGATATGGCGGAAGGCGAATTCGATGACGCCACGTGGTAAGAATGAGGCGGTAACTCGATGCGGTGACGGAACACCCACTCGTCTGGCTGAGATTTTATTGGTTTTTGTATTTTTTTTTAAATTTTTTAACGAGGGCGGCAAAGGCCGGATGCTGACGGAGAAATGTGCTGACCGGTTTTTCCGGTTAACGCCGGTAGATAACCGGCACGTGCCGTTCTCTGCAAAACGGAGCCGGTCATCTGAACTAGAGGCAGATGATTTTGTCCGGAGTTTATAACTAAATAAATAATATTTACTATGTTTGTTGATGGTCGGTTTTGATCAAATATATCGAAGAGAGCAAATTTTGATCGATGGTCGGGGATTTATAGACTTTTTATTTCAATTTTAAATAAATTATATTCAAATTTTAATTAAAAAAGTTAAGATTAACATCATACAACCTAATATTTATTTTATTATATTTTACACCTAAATTTTAATTTTTGTATATATTGTCTTGATGGAAATCCATATTTCATAATTTAGAAGTTAAAATAGTCCTAATTTTTACGTGATAGGAAAGATTTCTTAGGTATGAATGCAAGAAGTAAAGCTTCGGTTCTAGATATGTAAATGCTTAAAAGTTGAGTGATATATATGTAAATGTCTCTAAAATTAATTGAAGAGAATAATGAACAAACAAGTAAAAAAAATAAACGTATGCTTCTAAACATATGCTTCTAAAGAACATTAAACATATTTAATATGTTAGTATAATAATTCTTATATCTAGCATCCTCCCACTCACACATTATGCCACAATAAGAAAGATCATGTATTTGCACATTGTGCCACAATAAGAAAATCATGTATTTGCATCGTATAGATAGAGTGAGAGTTCTAAATCAAGAGCTATTTTAATAGCTTTTCAATACTACCTATCTATGTTCATCAATACTAAAATGAGATTCTCGAGAAAATAGAGTACTAGTGAGGGTTTGAGGTTTTGCCAAGCAAGATTGAGGTCAAATCTAATGAAATAATGGGGCAGGCTAAGATAGAGATGAGAATAATGCACGAAACATCAAGTTAGGTGAGGATGAATGTCGGCAGTATTTTTGGTGTGGGGTTTGCCCGTAAGAAGCTGTCGGTCATCGAAATTGAAATCTCGTTGCNAATATGTTCTTCTTCGCAAATTAAACTTTTTTTTTTATTTCCCTTTAAATCTATTGCATTTTTATCACGAATTTGTTAAGTTTTTACATTTTTAGGTGGCCTATATTTAGACATGTTTCAAGCAAAACTTTACTTAAACATTACTAAAAGTATTATAAAAAAGTTTAACTTTTGTTGTCTCCAAAACTATATTACTAAAAATTGTTTAAATATTATAAAGTATTATAAAATAGTATTATAAAGTTGTTTCAAAATCATAAATAGCACGGTGCGGTGGGGAAACAACAAAATCGTCTATTCGAAAATCACGACATACCTGAGTTTTGGAAAAAGATAAATAAATGGGGGCCGCAGGTTCAACCTTACGGTGCGTGCTTATTCGGGATATTTTTTGTTTTTTACCCTGCGGCTCTCTGTCCTCTCGTATGCCGCTCTTGCATGCCCCTTTCTCTTTTGTGTGGCTCTGGTCGCTAGGATTGGTTTTGCTGACTATTGGTTGTGGTGGTTGTTGCAGTGAGTTGGCCATTTTTCTCCCTCTCCCCTTTTCTTTGTCGCTTCGGCGGCTAGGGTTGGCTTCTCTTCTTCGGTTCCTCCCTTTGTGGCTTTGGTGGCTAGAGTTGGTTCCAAACCGACCCTTTAGTTTCGGTGGTTGTTGGGTGAATCTGCCATTCTTCTCCTCTCCCTCTCCCCTCTGTTCTTCAGCTTCATTTGGATCATTCGCTCTCCGTCACCCCAAGGCATACTTTACATATAGGGCATTTCAATTTTGTGATTATTTGTGTATCTTTGTGCTCGGTGATGACTTGATTTCTCTGTGCTCTGTTTTCAGTTGATGGATTGGAGGTTGGATATGTTGCGATGTTGATTTTGCGGTTTTTCTTGTTATGTGGAAATTATGGTGCTCTGATTTTCTTGGTATGTGGATATTTTTTTGGAAATTATGTGGAAATTGGAGGATGGCTTGGTTTCTCTGTGTTGTGTTTGTTGGCATGGGGAAATTAAAGAGTATGTTGTTGGTGCGCTACGATTTTTGTGGTGTTTGGTGATTTTGTGGTGGTTTTTAGGATTATGCTATTAGTGGTGTTTAGTGTGTCATGTTGTTGGTGTGCTATAATTTTAGTGGTGTTTGGTTTGGTGTGAAAGGGTGATTTTGATCATGCGGTGATAGGTGACGTAGAGGTGGTGGTGTGATGTGGTGTGCTATTGATGTTGGTGGTAGGTGGTGTGAAGGTTGGGTGTGTGGTGTGGTGTGATATTGATGTTGGTGGTAAATAGTATGGAGGTGGTGGTGTTTGGTTTGGACTTGATGGTGTGGTGTGGAGGTGGTGGTGTAGTGTTGGTGGTGATATGGTGGTGATGTGATATCGATGTTGGTTGTAGGTGGTGTGGAGGTGGAGATGATATTGTTGGTGATGAGGCAGTGTGATGTGTCGAAAAATATGATGATAGTGGTTGTGATGTAGTGGTGGCGTTGCAAATGTTTTCGTTTCTAACTTATTTTATCTTCCATGAATTTATGCTATTTATTTCTTTGCATGGCAGTTGTCGTAATGGGCAAGGCAAAAGAAATCAGGTCGTCTGCTACATGGGATAAAGAGATGACATTAATATTCTGAGACCTTTGTGTCAAAGTGGTCGAGTTTGTAACTAGGCCAACTACTTACTTTATTAAGGAAAGTAGACAAAATATAATAAAAATTTTTAAAGAATGCATGAGGAGAGAGTACGATAGAATGCAATTTAAGAACAAAAGTAATCGATTGAAAAAAATAATTAGAAAATATTGAAAGAGCTAAGTGAGGATCCACAGACTTGGGATGGGATCCTATAAAGCTAACCATCGATGCTTCTGAAGAATGGTAGACCGAAATATTTGATTTAAAAATGTGTGAAATGTAAAATCATTTTAAAGTTTCAACATTTTCATTAATCAATCTAAAGATTTATTAAATGATTTGTAGGCGGTGTCAACTGCAAAAAATTTTAAATTCAGTGGCATTGACTTTAAGCTTAAAGATAAATTTGATCTTATGTTCGGTGGAGTGGTGGCCACATATGAGCAAATATGGACACCAAGTGAGAGATGGCATGGAGGTTGATTTGAGCATTTAGAAGTGGAGCAATCTGCTGGCCTAATGAGGGGTCCAACCACAACCTACATGCAGTAGGATCTACTAGTTGATCCAAATGTTACAGGATTGTGAAAAAGAAAAAAAAGAAGGTACTACTTTCATGAGAGGTCAGATCTTCTGATTGGTGGCTTCATCCATCAGAGAGCCTAGTGGGTAACATGAAACTTTTATTGAGAAAAGTATGAAAATTTTGGAAGATACTCCAGAAATTGATGAGGACATGTTTTATTTATTCTCCATAAAGTTGTTGGAAGACCTGAACAAGAGTGAGCCATTCATGTCAACGAAAGCTGACCGTAAGATTAATCACTTACGATATTATTATGATAATCATGATGTGTGAATTTCATATTATTTGATGGATTGATTTATGTTGTTTGGATTTCGGGTTTTTTTTTTATTCGGACATCTTCAAATCATTTCTTGCAGCAGAGTGTTATTTATATGTTATATTTTTATGTTCAATTCATTTTGATCTAATTCAGTGTTTTTTTATGTGATGGCTGAATAAATGATGAATATCACTGATGGATAAAGACGAAAGAGAAATATCATCGGTGTATTTTGTTTACTATTTGGATATTACAACTCATGTGTTGATCGATCTGCTTACGTGACTTCTACGCATATATGCTACAAGTGGGTTGAGAAGTTGTTTGTGGGTCACCCCACAATGTTTAGCAACATGTTTTGAATTACACATCTTTTTTTCATTGATCTGTTGAAGGAATTATACATACATCATGATCTCATGACTCATCTAGGATGACTTCAAGAGAGGTGTTAGCTATAAATCTCTTTACTTTATAACAAAATGAGTCCATGAGAGATGCCATGGAATGCTTCCAACACTTTTCTGAAACTATCAACAAATATTTCTTGATTGGGCTAAAGACTTTGATTAGTTTGTCATCAAAAGTTATCGTCCCTGAAGAATCCACTTTCAAAAGCACACCTATGTAGATTGAATAAAACTACTCTTATATGTCATATTTTAAGGTAGTTTCATGTGTTAATATTTCTCTAAATTCACTTGAACATAATGTCTCTGATATATTGGGTAAGTGTTTAAGATTGTGTTGGAGACACAAGTTGATGCACATGTTCCCAACAGCGAAAAGTTTGCATACATTAGATGATGTGGATTGTCAATACAGAATATGATGGTTGTATATAATTTTAATATGTGCTTCACATTTGTAATGGTCGAATGGGAATAAAATACACACAATAGTTGTATTTTTAATTTTGCTATAAGAAATCAAAAGTATAACTTCACGAAGCCACCTCTAGGTTAGCTCAAATATTAACAAATAAAATATTAATATATTATGCAATAATAATGATTATGTTTTACATTAGAAAAATATTATTTGGTTAACGCTGAATATTCATTACAAAGAGAGTATCTTAAACCTTTTTCTGATACCAAATAACATATTCCTGATTTTGAGATGGCTAACAATGTCACGGGTAGGAAATAGATATTCAACAAAAGACACTCCTCCCTACGAGATGTTATTGAAAAGACATTTGGAGTTTGAAAGAAGTAGGTCATACTGCTTGATAAATTTACATATATATGTTTCCCAAAAAAGTGCAAATTTTGGTTTTCACGATGACACTCAACTATATTAGTCGACATTCATCGTGCAATGACATTGATGATCATCTGAAACTATAAACAGATATTCCTCAATTGGGCTAAAGGCTCTGAATAGTTTGTCATCAAAAGTTATCGTCCCTAAAAACTCCACTTTCCAAAGCACACCTGTGCAGATTGCACAATACTACTGTTATATGTCATATTTTAAGGTATTTTCATGTGTTCATATTTCTCTAAATTTACGTGAACACAATGTCTCTAATATATTTGATAAGTGTTTTATGATTGTGTTGGAGTAATTGATGATGCACTGTCGGCACTATTTTTGGTGTGGGGTTTGCACGTAAGAAGCTGTCGGTCATCGAAATTGAAATCTCGTTGCNACTGCTTTTTAGCCGCATTCCGAGCTTTCCTATTGCGGTTTCTTTTTTGAGATCGGGTCAATGGTATTGTTTTTGAACTTGATCCGACTTTCTTATTGCGGTTTCTCTTCTGAGATCGGGTCAATGGTATTGTTTTTGAACTTGATCCGATTTCACCTATCGCGGTTTCTCTTCTGAGATCGGGTCAACGGTACAGTCTTTGAACTTGATCCGATTTCAAAAGGCGGTTTCTCTTCTGAGATCGGGTCAACGGTATTGTCTTTGAACTTGATCCGATTTCAAAAGTTGAAGGTACAGCAGTTAATCCTTCAATCGGATCTTCTATTATCATGATTATGTTAGTGGTAGGGACAACCGTCTTTGTGGGTGTTATTGTATCAGTAACAGAGGTCTTATTCTTCTTGTGAATGAAAGTCATCAAGAGAATTCAGGTTGAATTTAGCAGCAGGTTCTTGTATTTCTGGAGTGGCAACTTTCACAACAACAAAAGGAGCTTTCCCGAGGATGACCTCNCATCGATTTTTTGCTTGAAAAACTCTGGAAAGGGAAATAAAATTATGAGGCCTAGCCACGATGAAACAATCCACTATGAATTGTGAGTTCCAGGTTCACTCTTCTTTTCAATTAGGAAAGAAGAAATTACAAAGTTAATCATTGTAAATGCACAACAATAGTTTTTTTATGATAGTTGTCATATGGTTGTAATGATTGTAGTTCTCGGTGATAGCATATTATAAGGGTCATAGTCGATTTCTACGGAGGCAGCAATCCACCGTGAATGTTGTAGATGATAGCTGCAGCACCAGTTTGTCATATAAGTTATAGTTGAAAGTCGTTGTAACGATTGGTCGTTTAGGCCTGACCGGTTGGCTACAGAGGTCTTAGCTGTAAGTTGCAGAAGTTACGAGTCATGTAGGTTGTATTTGGTCACATAGGTCGTAGTTGTGAACTATGATGACATTCGCGGGCAATAGAGGCCAGAGTCAAAAGTTGCATGAGCTGCGGGCCATGTAGGTTGTAGTTGGTCACATAGGTCGTAATGGACAATTGTGATGACGTCCATAGGCCGCAAGGGTCAGAGTCAGAAGCTATATGAGTTGTTGACCATATTTGGTCTTGTAAGCCTAAATAGTGAGCTGAGCGGCTGGAGACCATGTAGATCGTAGTTGGTCACATAGATCATAGTGGTGAGTTGTGTGACATCCATATGTCGCAGAGACCAGAGTTAGGGCAGCTGCACAAGCTTTGGACTTCATATGTTGTAGTTGGTTGTGCAAATCATAGTAGTGAGTTGTGATGACGTTCGTAAGCCACAATTGCCGGAGTTGGAAGCTACACCAGATATGGACCACTTAGGCAATAATTGTTCACATAAGTCGTAGTTGTGAGCTATGATGAATTTCATAGGTCGCAGGAGCTGGAGTCAAGCTGCACAAGATTTGGACCGTAGTTGTTGACGTAGTTTCTATTGGTGGACTGTGATGATGTCCATAGGCCGCAAAGGCGTGAATTAGAAAGCTGCACGAATTGTGGTCCACGTAGGCTGTAGTGTTGGGTTGTAAGGAGATAACTTTAGAAATTCAGAGAAAGACGTCGCTTCAGGGTACATTATTACAAGATCTTCGTGAGCTATGCATCTTTACACCGTTTGTGGGGTGTTTTGTTACACATTCATTGGGGTAACTCTTTGCATCATATTCGTGGTTGTCGGCACTATTTTTGGTGTGGGGTTTGCCCGTAAGAAGCTGTCGGTCATCGAAATTGAAATCTCGNAAAGTTTCAGTGAATAGAGGTAACTGATCTAGCTTTGACATCATGAAAAAGTGCTACTAGATTTCAATCAGCTGTTCAAGGTGGAATGCAATGCTTCTAATGTTGGGACTGGAGCAATGTTGAGCTAGGGAGGGCATCTAATAGCATTCTTCAGTGAGAAGCTGAGCCACTCCAGGAGGAATTATTCAACATATGATAAGGATTTCTATGTTATTATGAGAGCTCTTAGTCGTAGAAGTTACTTCATGTTGGCTAGTGAGTTTGCCTTATTTACAGGTTATGGGCTTTGAGAATCCTGAACAGTCAAAGCAAGCTAAAGGATAGGCATGCTTTCTAGGTTGAGTTTTTATTTCATTTCAATTTGTGTTCAAGCAAAAGATAGGGAGTTAGAATCAAGTAGCAGATGCCTTGAGACGTCGCCACTTACTGATCACTTTTATGCAGGTTAGAGTTGTAGGATTCGAGGCGGTGATGGAGCTGTACAAGGCAAATGAGAGCTTCAAGGAGATTTGGGGTAAATGTCGAGAGAGGCCTACAGGACATTATCATAGATCTGATGGCTATATGTTCCATTAGAACAGGTTGTGTGTTCCCAGATGTTCATTGAGAAAGTCCATCATACATGAGAGCCACGTTAGAGGATTAACAGGTCATTTTGGCACTTGTGAGGGAATATTTTTTCTTGCCTAGGCTAATAAGGGATGTAGAGATATGTGCTAGGTAGTGTAGAGTTTATAGCCTAGAAAAAATTAGGGGGCATAATACATGGCTATACACACCATTACCAATACCATAGGCTACATGTTTGGATGTTAGTATGAATCTTGTTGTGGGCCTTCCTACGATCAACAGGATAAAGATTATGTGATGGTAGCGGTTGAAAGGTTTTTGAAGATGTTTTATTGCATTGGCTTTATAACAAGGAGCCCAAGCCAAAAACTTGAGATAATAATTTATAATTCCCTCAATTTTCCTGCAACAATGGCTTACATTTTTGCAAAAGAAAGACATCATTTGACGTCGACTTGGGTTAATTGCTAAAATGTCCATTTAATCATCATTTCCCCTATTACTGATTGGTTTAAAGTTGACCAAGATAGAGTTTAGAAATTCCATGACAACATTCACAAAATTCATTCGATGAACTAGGTTATTTGTAGATATGGGTTTTCTTTTGTTTGTGGGGTTTGTTCAACAAATGGAACAAAACACTCCCTAATGTAATTGACTATTTGAAGTCTTGAATTTTTTTCGTAAATTCAAAAATAATTTGCATAAGCATTCTTTCCCTTCTATCATCTTCCACGTGTATTTTCTTTAGCATGTGAAGAAGCACATTGTCAAGGGAGGTTTTTTTTGCTATTACGTGCTTCTTGTTGCAGCCTTTCTTGCTCTTGTTGTTGCAGTTCTTCCTTGTTTGCTCTTACTTTTGTTGTTGTTGTTGTTACTAATTGCCACAACCGACTTCTTATTTGTTGCTTCGCTGTTTTACTACTTCCATGTCAATAAATTTTAGGAAGCTTTACTTACACGTCACTTAATTCCTATGTATATACATGTCTAACACCCAAGCTTCAATTTTTACATATATGCATCTTACTTATGCTTACAAAGGAGTATTTCACTTTTTAAAAGTTAAAGTCGTGGTATATTTATGTGATAATATTTTGGTGGCATAGATGTAAAATATAAAACTTAGGTGTTAGATGTGAAAATACATAGGAAATGGGTGGTCTATATGTAAATGCCCGTAGATTTTGTCCTGTTGCTAAATTCTGGTGTTCGATTTCGTTAAGATCTGCAATGGATGACACATAGGCTTATCCTAAGGCAAATAAGAGTGGACTTAGTCCTATATCACATAATTGAAAAGTAAAATGTTGTAAAAATTCAAGTGGTTGATCCTCGTACATAAAAACGTTATATCTGTTTCAACTTCAACCCCCCTTTACTTCATCCATATGGATTTATTCATGAAACTCCTTATGAACAACATTATTCAAATCCTTCCAAAGTTCCGAAAACATTAATTTTCAATGTCCCTCTATTTAAATTTATTTGTTTAGCTGTACTTTTAAATAAGCACTTTTGCAATGATATCTTATTACGATTATGGACAGATTGCTATTTTACAACAAAAGCATGGAATGCACAGAGTGCGGGAGCTGCAGCAATTCTAGTTGCTGATGACAAGGTGGAGCCATTGATCACAATGGACACACCTGAAGAAGACAATGGCCGAGGAGATTACTTGCAAAATATATCCATTCCATCGGCACTTATCAGCAAAACCTTTGGGGATAGTCTTAAGAAAGCCCTGAAGGACGGCGAAATGGTAAGCGTAAATTTTGATTGGAGGGAATCGTTACCTCATCCTGATGACCGTGTTGAGTTTTGGACGAATGGCAACAATGAATGTGGCCCCAAATGTGACAGCCAAATAGACTTTGTTAGAAGTTATAAAGGGGCGGCACAGGTACTCGAGAAAAAGGGTTACACCCAATTTACACCACATTATATAACTTGGTATTGCCCTGAAGTTTTCCTTTTGAGCAAGCAGTGCAAATCACAGTGCATCAACCATGGAAGGTACTGTGCTCCTGATCCTGAACAGGATTTCAGTAAAGGTTATGATGGGAGGGATGTTGTGATCCAGAATATTAGACAGATCTGCTTGTTTAAGGTTGCTAATGAAAGTGGAAAACCATGGCTTTGGTGGGATTATGCGACTGATTTCTCCATTAGATGTCCAATGAAAGAGAAGAAATACACGAAGGAATGTGCTGAAGATGTGATGAATGCATTAGGTAAGTGAGTAATGTGTCAAAATAGTTCTCTAACTGTTTACACGAGATCATTTTAGTCCTAGAATCTATAAAAGTATCAAATTAGTCCCCAAGCTATCTAAATTATGGATGAATTAGTTCTTCGTTTGGACTAAATGGTACTCTTATAGACTTTGGGATTACAATGACCTTTGCAATGAAGTCACGGGACTATTTTGACACTTTTCTCTTAGGTATGTGAACAGATTGTTTTTGTCAAAATTTTAAGTGATTCATGCGATTAGGTTGATGTTTTGTGTTTCAAGTAATGTTCTATTTGTTTCATTTCATTTTTTTTTTCACCCTCAGGTGTTGATCTTAAGAAGGTCAATGATTGTATTGGAGATCCTGAGGCTGATGAAGAGAATGCCATTCTGAAGGCTGAACAAGATGCGCAGGTCAGGAAAATATGATGTCTACATAAGAGTGAACTGCATAAATACTGTTAATCTGACTATGTCATCTTATCCAAATTTCTGTGTCTTTCACTTATGCTCTCATTTATTCTTGCTTTCAGATTGGCAAGAAATCCCGCGGTGATGTTACTATCCTCCCAACGCACGTCATAAACAACCGGCAGTACAGAGGTGTGTTTGAATTCGCTTCTACTTTTTGTAGTGGGTCGTATTAAATTTACGAGATATCATCATAATCAGGATTGTTTTTATTGTTAGTCAACATTATGATGTCTTCTTGCTCGCAGGCAAGTTGGATAAGAGTGCTGTGCTTAAAGCAATCTGTGCTGGGTTTCAGGAAACCACAGAGCCAGCTGTGTGCTTGAATGAAGGTTGGGATGACATTTGCTGAGTCATAAACAGATATTTTTTTTTTACACTTGGATATTTCTTCAAATATTTATGATTGCATTATCATTTTATACTTTTTCCTTTTTTTAGGAGCATTAACATACATACCACAAAATTCTTATTTATTTACATTTCTAAAACCTAAACATTTATATTTACATGCATACCACTCAAGTATTTAACATTACATCAAAAATAACATCATAACTATCTTTTTAAAGGTTAAATACACGTTTTCATGCATAGTTTTATGACACCAAGGTGTTGTAAGTGTAAATATCAAACTCTGGATGTTAGATATGTAAATACAGAAGAATTATGTGGTATGTATGTAAATTTTCCTTTTTTTTATGATTGTCTACTGCTTATTCTTATTATTCTTTAATAGACATTCAGACAAATGAATGCTTGGAAAACAATGGTGGGTGCTGGAAAGACAAGGTTGCTAATATCACTGCCTGCAGGGTATTATCAGTGTTTTCTAAGTTCGAAATATTTTTCATGATTATTACATAATGTTTCAATTTATTGGTGAATTGGCAAATTGTAGGATACATTCCGTGGAAGAGTTTGTGAATGTCCCATTGTCAAAGGTGTTCATTTTGTTGGAGACGGATATACTCATTGTAAAGGTATCTAACATATTAAATATTGAAACTAAATTTTATCTTGGAAAATAAAATTGTGCTGGATTTTTAGTTATAACCTGGCTGAAAAATAGCAAGCCTTCAGTTTGTGATAGGATTTTCCTTGGATCTACGACTCATAAATCTGATTCTCATGAAAGAATTATGGAAGCATTGAGGAAGATTGTTGTTAAACTTGAGATATTCATCTAATTTCTAAATTATGTTGTTTCTGCATTCTTGGAAGAGTGATTTTACGGCTCGAATGTGGAAATATATCCAACTTCATGTCCTTCTGCAGCTTCCTATTGTGAAAGGGGGATTAAATACCTTTTATGTTACAATGTAGCATGACAGCATAAGAATATATAATTTCTTTTATAAGGATTTTGTTTATATTATAAAATGCTGGCTTATTATGTATATTGGCAACACCATATTGAGAATCATGTAGACTTATGTCATTTTAATCAATCTATAAATCAAACTAAGGCATTGATCTGTCTTCTACAGCTTCTGGATCTGGAAGATGTGCAATTAACAATGGAGGGTGCTGGAAGGGAACTCAAGGCGGCAAAACATTCTCTGCCTGTTTGGTAAGTGTGTATTGGTCATCAATGTTTTTAGGAATATTTACATACATACCACTCAGTTGCTATGTATTTACATATTGAACTCCTAAACTTTAATTTTTACATACATGTCACGTTTACGAATGTACGTAAATGTATTCCGCTTTTTAAAAGTTAAAATAGTGGAGTTTTCTATGTGATATGAAATATTTGGGCACCGTAAATGTAAAAGGTAAAATTTAGATGTTAGATATGTAAATACATAGGAATTAGGTGGTTTATACGTAAATGCCCCATGTTTTAAATGGAATGTTCTTGGCGTTTTTATTTTAAGAAGTTTTAAGCTTTTTCAATGCAGGAATATGAAGCAAATGGATGCAAGTGCCCTGTAGGCTTCAAGGGTGACGGAATTACAACTTGTGAAGGTGTTTATATCCTTTCTATTATGTAATTATACTGCCCGCATTGGTTCTCGATGTAATACTACATCGAAGATATGTGAAAAAAAAAAAGAAAATAGAAAAACCTTGACGGAATTACAACTTGTGAAGGTGTTTATATCCTTTCTATCATGTAATTGTACTGCCAGCATTGGTTCTCGATGTAATACTACATCGAAGATATGTGAAAAAAAAAAAAGAAAATAGAAAAACCTTTGAGTTTGAGCTTCTAATTTTTGTTACAAATATTGTGAAATCTAAAGTTGCNGACGGAATTACAACTTGTGAAGGTGTTTATATCCTTTCTATCATGTAATTGTACTGCCAGCATTGGTTCTCGATGTAATACTACATCGAAGATATGTGAAAAAAAAAAAAGAAAATAGAAAAACCTTTGAGTTTGAGCTTCTAATTTTTGTTACAAATATTGTGAAATCTAAAGTTGCTTTTTCTTCAGATGTGGATGAATGCAAAGAAAAGATTGCCTGCCAGTGCCGGGATTGCAAGTGTAAGAACACATGGGGAAGCTATGAATGCGGCTGCCGTGGCGATCTTCTTTATATGGAAGAGNTCTTCAGATGTGGATGAATGCAAAGAAAAGATTGCCTGCCAGTGCCGAGATTGCAAGTGTAAGAACACATGGGGAAGCTATGAATGCGGCTGCCGTGGCGATCTTCTTTATATGGAAGAGCACGATACCTGTATAAGTGAGTACATTTTAAAATGGTCTGATTATTTCCATGAGATCATTTTAATCTTAGAGTTTATAAAAATGTCAAATTAGTCCCCAAATTCTTTTAATGGAGGTTGANTGATACTTGTATAAGTGAGTACATTTTAAAATGGTCTGATTATTTACATGAGATCATTTTAATCTTAGAGTTTATAAAAATGTCAAATTAGTCCCCAAATTCTTTTAATGGAGGTTGAAATAGTCCCTCCTAAAGAATCTGGTGGCTGTTTCAGCATTTATTGAAAGAATTGGGAGACTAAATTGAGAACTCTGTGAATAAAATAGTCCCTTGCGACAAGCAGTGGTCATTTTGGCATTTTTTCTTAATTTTCTTTTATGGAAATTAGGTGCAATTAATGTTAAGCCAACTTTTACTTCTGCATACCACCANCATATTGAAAGAATTGGGAGACTAAATTGAGAACTCTGTGAATAAAATAGTCCCTTGCAACAAGCAAAGTGGTCATTTTGGCATTTTCTTAATTTTCTTTTATGGAAATTAGGTGCAATTAATGTTAAGCCAACTTTTACTTCTGCATACCACCACAAATCCAAAACAAAAAAATATATATATGTAATTTGGTTTCCTTGGTTTCAAATTGTAAAATTTGTTGCAGGCAAGAAGGCATCATCAGAAATTAGCTGGAACTTCTTGTGGGCCATTTTATTTGGATTAGAGGCTGCTGGAGTTGCAGGATACGCAGTCTATAAGTACAGGATCCGGGTAAACAAATCTTAAAACCAAATTTCAACTCCCATTTGCGTAGATTTTTATTTTTTATACAAAGTATGCTTTGGCTAAACTATTTACAGATTTTCTTTTTTGTTTCTTTCAAGTTTATAAGTTCATTTTTAAGGGCAATTCATGTCTTGTAAATTTTAAGGTAGTGTCCGATGATTCTTTATATCATGAAATGTGCAGAAGCACATGGACTCGGAGATTCGTGCCATGATGGCACAGTACATGTCATTGGAGAGCCATATAGAAGCACGAACAACTCATACCCGCCTCGCTGATATAGTCTGATATATAGAATGTATATATATATATATATATATATATAATGGGCTATAATCTATACTTGAGAGGCCGGTTTATATGTACATATAGATGAGTTATGTTATGCCTGGTTTTTTTTTTGCTAGACTGATGCTAGACAAGGGGTAATTATATAGAGTACATGATGATCATATTATGAGATTTTGCCGAATTTTACTATGCATGGATGGCTGTCTAAAAATTGTGTCAATGGTATGGTGCTAGCAGCGTACCAAAATCATGAAGATTCTAGTTGATGCTAATTTTGGAGAAATATATAACGCATTGGCAGAGTTGGNTGGTGCTAGTAGCGTACCAAAATCATGAAGATTCTAGTTGATGCTAATTTTGGAGAAATATATAACGCATTGGCAGAGTTGGAGTAGCGATATTCTGTGATGGAGAAGATCATGGGAATGCTTAAATGCTGTTTCAAATACTGGACATTTACATATCAGCTATTTCTATCCCTCAAAAGTCATTTATATCACATAAAAAATCACTTTTATAATTTTTAAAAAATTGACATGCATATTTTTATGCATAAGTATGATGGCCTATATGTAAAAATGAAAATTTTGGTGTAATATAAATACAAAAGAAGTGCAAATTGCCCGTCGAATATTTGGTATCAATAGAATTAGCTTTTAGCTGTTAAATCTACTTTTGGGAGTTCATTTCGCTTCAAANCCTATATGTAAAAATGAAAATTTTGGTGTAATATAAATACAAAAGAAGTGCAAATTGCCCTTCGAATATTTGGTATCAATAGAATTAGCTTTTAGCTGTTAAATCTACTTTTGGGAGTTCATTTCGCTTCAAAAAATGAATCCATCTTATATTTAAAAAACAAATTGTTAATAGGAGTCTTTATTTCGTACAAGTAGTGAACAATTACTAACCAAATCAAACAAATGTTTGAAGGTTCAATTGTGTTTATTTTTTCTTTAAAATTATATTTGTTTTACTTGTTATTTAATTAGAAATAAAAGCAATCGAAATTATAAATAATTATTGTAAAATTCAAACTTCAAATTATTTTAAATATTTTTAAAATATGTTGATCTACCTTTAAAAATAAAAAAAATAAACTCAGTGAATTTATGTTTAAAAATAATAAAATTTAAATAAAACCAGACTGGTCCTAAATGTAAACTTTTTATGGAAAGTATTATTTCAGATACGCTAAAAATGTGTACTCGTATGACCTGAATGCTGAACATTGGCTGCTGCGGATTTAGCCCTATACATCCTTTCCCTTTCTCATAATTTCAACTTTACCCAAACAAAAGAAAAGCTGATGTTTATATAAGTTTATAATTTTTCTCTCCTAAAAAATGGGATAATGATTTTTAAACACCATAAACATTTCATAAAGATTTACTGCAATTATTAGTGTAATTTTATCCTCAGGCAAAACAAAGAAGAGCAACTTCTCTAGAATTTCTGAATCGCTACAAGCATTATATGGCATTGAGTGGCAGCAAAACGGCAATGTATATATATATTATATCAAAATCTATAGCTTACATAATACCAACTTGATTTCTTCCAACCCCAATGAAAGTTATCTTCCTTAATCCATGAAATTCAGCTGAATCCAGAGACATAAAGTGAATCCCATTAAGAACTTCCCAACTGTTCTGTAAGATGCCATGTGTTTAGTTGGAAAAATGCAAATAGAGATTTGTAAAACTAAACAAGAGATTCAGACCTCCTTTGGCTTGTTATTTCTCAGAGCTTTCATCCAAACTTGAACTGTGTGTGCTATCATCAATCACTAACCTATACACATAGAATGCTAGCATTGCTCCGCTGCATGCATGGAGATTAAAGTTAAGCAATAGCAGAAAAAAAGAAAATGTTACAACTCATTTACAATAGTCATTGTAAGTTAAGAAAAAGATCTGGATTCATCATGGGGCTGAACGAAAAACAATTGCGATAAATATGGTAATATGAATGGTCTTTTATGCCTTGTGAAATGACAAATGTATCCAATACCTTCATGAGATTGATAAACTAAGTTCTAAGTCCATTCATTTACAAGCTTTAGGTGTACTTTAATAACATGAATTTCTTGCTCGATAGAGACTGAGCATCTAGATCATTTAAATTAGAGGTTGGGAAGTTGTACATAATCTAAAAGCATAAAATTTGCACGGTCATAAATAATATTTAGATGCATTTACATACATGCCAAACAATTCTTATTTATTTACATAATTTAACACCTAAACTTTCCTATTTGCATGCATAACACTCGAATCTATAACATCACATAAAAAATCCATTCCTCCTAACTTTATAAAAGCAAAATATACTTTTTTATGCATAGGATTATAACACCAAAAATGTTATAAATGTAAATATTTATCTTTAGGTGTTAGATATGTAAATAATTAAGAATTGTGTCTCATGTATATAATTTACCTAATAATTACCAGCTTATGGTGTCATTCAAGGATATTCAACTGGATCTCTCAAAAATCAAGGCAATCCTTGATTTACAGGTTCACAACATTCTACCAGCAGTTCAGTAAGAAATTCCACACTTGTTGAAGATATTGGTGATATTATTTGCTGCCAAAAGAATTCATCCTCATTTCTAATCAAAAGGATTGGAGTAATAAATATGTCAAGTGAAGTGAATACTTTCAGGATTATCCTTGCCCCAAAACATAAAATGGATGCACTAACCCGAGTCTCTTTACTCCACACTTCTACACATTGAAGTTGCTTAATTTTGGCAAAATATGAGACTAGCATGTAGTAGAATGACTTCATTGATTTATCAAAATCACAAGAATATGCATACATTGTTTATGTTTCTATAATGGTTTGAGATGGATATCTTTATAAATGAAGTGGAATTGGCATTTTTCAGACCTATCTTTATGATCATATTGTCAATTGGAATTAACACAATGGTGGTATGGCAAGTAGCATAGATTACAATAAAATCATACATTTGCTAGGGATATATTTTGTTATTTAGCTTATTTTTTATTTTTTATTTTTTTGCTAGGGATTATTGTCCTTTGAGATTTTGCTAGAATAAATTTTATGCTTCATGAATGCCACATGAAAAAAAGTTGTCCGCACACGTTCAAAAACCAATTGTCTCCCTCTCGTTGATTTCGATGGTTAATTTGTCTATGATTTTTTATTGAATTACCAAAGACTATTCGTTACCATAACAATATAGCAGTGCTAGAAATTAAATTTTCTAAAATAACTCACATTATTTTACGCTCCTACTCATACATCTTATTTTACAAAATTTTATTTAATAAATAGTTAGTTGCATGAGTTATACCCAATACCATAATATCCATATAGATGCCAGCATTATTTTTATTTCTAGAAGACCTTAACAAATTATTAGGTAGTAAATGAAGCAACGTTTGCATGTCCTTTTCTTCAACAAAGGAAGCATTGAATATAGTAAACTAAAGGTATCCTGAAGTCTATGGTAGGGAATAAGAACTCATTTATAAAATAAAGATGATCCATCACCTAATACTCTACTCAAAGATGAACCTTTGGTGACAGAACATTTTCAATGCATTCAATTGAATGCAATAAGAATGCAAGCCTCAAAAGATTTATTGAAGACGATCAAATTTATGTTTGTCTTTTAGTTTTTATGATGTAAGAGTGTACATTCTCATTAAGAATGGTTTAAATTTACTGAACGAAGTTATTGCCATGATTTGAATGGAAGAAGAGAGAAAGGGAGTCAATGCCAAGAACCTCATGGAAGGTTCCACATTGGTAATAAGGGCTGCAGACATCAAGCACTCTCATTAAAAAGCTATCTTTTCTCAAATAACACAAGCAAACTAAATCCAGTAAAGATACTCGATAAAAATTCTCTATGGTACATATATTACAGAAAAAGCTTCATACAAATGAAAGATGTTAGAATCTTCTTAGCAAACCACCAATAAAAAAATTGGACAACAGAAGGAGAGGCACAAAAACAAAAACGCGCATGCATATAGAAAAAGATTACAGCAAAATCACCCACCACATTCTACAAAGAAGGAAAATAAAAAGGTTGAAACTTTTATTGGCATCAGCAAAAAAGACTCCTAAGATCGGTGTTTGTTCTCTTCCATCCTCAAGTATCGTCTTTTCTCATGCTTTTAAAGTCTCAATTATATATAATTTCAATTACAGGATTATTGCTTAAAAGGTTATACAACCAACTCATCACACAAACTTATTTCATAAATTCCCTATCCCAACAACAAGAAAACAACTATTGTGGTCAACCCTTGATAATCATTCAACAACAACAATAAATGTTTATCCCATTAAGTGGGGTCAGCTACATGAATCCTTTTTTCTCCATTGTGTCCTATTGAGTGTCATACTTTAATTTAATTCTAATAAATTAATATCATTTTTTATTCCACATTGCCCAGATCCATTTAGGTCTACCTCTACCTTTCTTAATATAAGTCAAATTTAAAACATCTATTCTCCTAACTGGATCATCAGATGATCGACATTTAATGAGACCAAACCACACCTAAACCGACTCTCTTTAATATTGTGTTGCATTGGAGCTACGCCAACCCTTTCACAGATGTATTCGTGAGTGTAAAGCAACTCATTCACCTAAATCTCAACAATACTTAACTTATTTTTATGCTTTCTCTTTTATAGGCCAACATTCTGTGCCATAAGCATTTCAAGTCTCAACACGATCTAATAAAATTTTTCATTTCAAGTCCAAGTGGTACTTTTCTATCACACAATAGGCCTGATGCATTCCTCCACTTCAGCCATCCAACTCGAATTCTATTAATAACACCTGATCTATATCACCATCACTTTGAACAATAGATCAGAGATATCTAAAACGTTCTCCTTTTAATGATTTGATAACCCATTATTGCAACTCTGCCACTAGATCTACTATTGCTAAAAATTACATTCCAGGTATTTGATTTTAGATCTAGTCAAACAATGGCCTTTAGACACTAAAGTAGAACTCCATAATTCAAGTTTTTCCTGAACACTTTCTCTAGTCTTATCCACACAAAAGGATATCATCAACGAAAAGCATCACCTAGGTACATCATCCTGTAAATGTCAAGTAAGAGCATCCATAACTAAAGCAAAAAGATATGGGTTTAAAGCCGATTCTTGATGTAATCCAACTAAACAACAAAATACTTGGTTAAACATCCTTCTGTTAGAACACAAATAGCACCTCTAATATATAGCACCTCTAATATATATATTTTTAATAACATGAATTAAGTCGTATCAACACTTTTTTTTTTTCTAGAACTCTTTAAAGAACTTCTTTTGGAACCTTATCATAAGCTTTTTCTAAATCAATAAAATCATATGTAGATCATCCTTACTCTCCATACTTCTCCATCAAACCTCTCAATAAATGTATAGCTTCCATAGTAGACTTTTCCGACATAAATCCAAACTAATTATAAGAAATTTTCGTATCACGTCTTAACCTATGTTCAATTACTCTCTCCCATAATTTTAATGTATGACGTCTTAACTTAATTCTTCTATAATTTGCACATTCTTGTGCATTCATTTTATTCATAAAAATGGGAACTAAAATACTCTCCATCCACTCCTCAATCATCTTTTTAGCTTTAAAAATAATATTAAAAGTTAAGCCAAAAAATTCTCAAATCCTTGACAATCATTGCCTGCCAAAAAAAATATTTTTATAAAAAAATACCCAAAACTTTGAAATATCTTACATTACTTAAAATATTTATCAACTTGGTATCAATCCAAATAAAAACATAGTAGTGTGTTTTAATATTCACTTATCTATTTCAAAAACAAAGCATTGACGGGTGATTGAGCATACCAAAAAAGAGACGACCCGTACCAGCTTGAGAAATCCAATGATCCAGCAATCTCATCTTTTCTTTCCAAAGCTTTTGAAACCAATAAAGTAAGAATATGGACTCAAAACCGATATTTTTGTCCATCCATCCTTTGTTATTTTCAAAAACATATTTCTTTTATTATTAAAAAAAACCAATATCAAATAATTTCATCATCATATTTGTGATTTAACAAAACACAATATGGTGACATCTGGGGCATTCCTCCAAACCTNCAAATATATGAATTAAAAATTCTGCTATTCGCAGTAAGATAAAACATCATTACTGAAAAAAAGAGGCATTTACATACACACCACCCAATTCCTATGTATTTAAAGATCTAACAGCTAAACTTTACTTTTTACATTTATACCACCCAAAGCTTTCATATCACAACAAAAATACTATTATTTTAACTTTTAAAATATGAAATACTCTATTTCATGCATAACTAAGGCAGCATATATATATGTAAAAATTGAAGTATAGGTGTTGGTTATGTAAATACATAAGAATTAAGTGATATATATATATATATATATGTAAATCTTATAAAAAAGGGTTGGAAAAAAAAAGTAACCTTATGAAAGTCATCAAGAATGTTGGGAAGGATTTAATCTGCAAGAGCAAACAAATAATCAGAGGGAATGACACTTCCTATTCAAGTGAGGTCAATGACTCTGATGTACGGAGACATTTTATTTTTTGCAAATGACAAAGTTGTACCTTTGAAAACAACCGCCATTCCCGTATAAATATAACTGTGGCAATTGCTGCAAAAAAAAAAGAAAAAAGAAAAACAATTAGAAGATAAAATTCAAGCTAACATTGTGTCAGAAAAGAAATATCAATCTTGAATCCTGAAACACAAAACCTTAGCACTAAGATTTTGGTCAACAAAAGCAGGATAATATATGGAGAGGATAGCTTAACAGAATGGATTGGTAATTAACGCCATGGCATACAGTGACAAAACTTATTAACTTATGTGCGAAACCAAAGTTCTGAGATTTTGGTCAACGAAAGCAGGAAAGCAGGATAATATATGGAGAGGATATCGTAACAGAAATGATTGGTTATTAATGTCATCACATACATTGACAAAACTTATTAACTTATGTGCTGCTTGACCTCTACAAATATTAACTAAGAATAAAATACACAGCACACTCACTTGTCAAAATCTTCTTAGAAATACAAGCAGCAGACTGTCAAAAAATTGTAAAGGTGGAAGCCCTTGAATTAGTAAGCTAGATGCAGTTGCTCTAGTAAATGCAAAGACATGCTTCAAATAAGCAGTTAAGGCCTGGAATAGCAGAAAGTTTCAACCTACTGAAATTTAAGAGAAATAACAGATCCATGTAGATTAGAATTATCAAATTACTGAAAGATTAGGCACTTATTAACATAAGTATCACCATCAATAATATTGTTAATTATTTTAAGATTTTTAAAGAGTTGGGTAAAAAATTAAAATAGTTTTGATCAATTTCAATTCTTCAATCTGCTTTAGACTACAAGAAAATAATAATACCACGTTATATAGGCCATACAAGAACCATGCGGTCACATACTCAAACATGAAGCAGCATAGATGACGTGACAACAAAAATAAAAAAAAAAACTTTAGGGGTTGTTTGGGATTATTTTTATTTTATTTTGTTTATGTTTTGATTAAAAAAAAAAAACATATTTGGTATGATATAAAAAATATCTATGAGAAACTTATAAGCAGTGTTATTTGAGTATTCTCTTGCATAGTGAGCCTTATAGTTGAATCATAAATATATAAAAAAGAAGATCCAAGAGGATAATCTTTATCGCATCCCAGCCATAACATTATCCAACCTTCTAGTAACATATTGTCAGGCCCTACATCCTTATTTATCTTATCTCACACAGTCCATGTATACATCTTAGAATTTTCATATTTAGCATTATATAATCATATGTTCTGTTTTTTACATGATGCTGGAGGTGAAGGGACTACATTCATTGGAAATGGCATAATTAATGTATCATGTTGCTCCAAGGGCGCAAGTAACTAATGTTTTGCATAAACTAATAAAACAATCCAACAAGTAACAAACTCTTCAATTGAAAGAAATTAAAAAAAAACAAGTACATACAAAAGGCAATGGATGATGTAAACTTCTCAGTTTTAGTAAAGTGAACTCACCACCAATTTACCTTCTCAATGTTCTATATAAGCAATATAAATAGTGTTAGAAGCTTACTCTAGCCACATATGACTACAACAAGCAGACCGACAAACTAAGATCAAACATTAGTTTTATCAGAAATTATGCCATTTGAGGATGAAATAATCGTTAGCTGGTTCTAAATTCATTGAATGAATATCTTGCTCTGAATATTGCTTCAATTAGAGAAATAACTCTGATTATGAAACAATAGCGTAAGCTGTACAGACATGTGACATGCTGTTAAGCGATTAAATTCATCTCTTTTAGCCAATTTTTATTCATTTTCCTCTCATGTCAATCAAACATTAATAATTCAATGGCAAAAGGAGCACATTAAAAATAATAACCATATATTTTCTCTTAGAACCTATTTGGAGCAACTGCAGATGTTTGAAGAAATAGTTGTGCAGCTGCTGTAGAAGAAGTTGTTGATAATGATGTTGTGTCTGTTTGCTTAGTCCAACTGTGCATCAGCTGTGTTGAGTTGTTTTTTAATAGAGACCATATTGCCCTTCTATATATATATATGATATATGTAAGTTAATCATTTCAAATTAACACACACATAACAACGGATATGAAATTTTGAAATTTTGAAAAATCACAAGTCCAAAATATTACATAAAAAATTATACATCACAAAACATTAAGGAACAAAAAATTAAAACTATAACAGCAATAAGTAATATTATTATAATATTACTTTTAAAATCTAAATGATTTAGTTTCTACCGAAAAACATGCACTCTAAAGCTATTCTATTTCCTGAACTCATATTTCCTTACAAAACAAGAATTTATTAAACAAAAATAATTTTTATTAAAGTTACAAAGACGTACTTACAAGAACAAAAAAATACTGGTAAAAACAGTAATACAAAGATAAAGTAAAAAAAAATGAGGTCTCAAAATTCAATATAAATATGTAATAACTGAATTTTTAATAAAAGGATAAAAGAAGAAGAAGGAGGAGGTGCAGGTGGTTAGAGACACAACCCCTCGTAAGAAATTTATGGCTCACTCCTTCGCACGTCCCCTCATTCGAATCACGAATGAGAGAAAGAAAGAGAGCAACAGAGGAGAAAGAAGAAGAAAGAGGAGGAAGAAAAGGAGTGGAGAGTATCCTTACCTGAAACGACGCCAAACCCTAGTGAGTTGGTCGAGGACGTGAAGAGGTCACGGCTTCCAGCGCTGCCACAGTGCGAAAGGGGGAGGGAAGGAAGAGAAGAAGTCAAAGGAAGTAGAAAACTTTGTGTTATGCTCGCGTACAAAGATCGAAGGAGGAAGCATTCGACACGGAACCCTGGCTGGCATGCACTGCTCAGGATTGGACCATGACGAAGAGGGAAGGAGGATCTTTAGATTATTGGATTGTTTCTAGATGCTTTAATTTTATTGCACTTTGTGGATTAGTGTCTTTATTATATATTGGAAGTTTCTAAAAATTTTGTAGATAGTAAAAATGAAATGTTAACACCGATATGACCGGAGTTCCCACCTTAGTTAATTCTAAGCACCGGGTCCGGTTATGACAAAAGTGCTATCAGAGCAATTAAGTAGGATCATGATCTAAAAGAGCTATTAGAATGATTATATTAATTCATAAGAGATATTAATGAAGGGTTAAATTGTGTCTAATTTTAATATTTCTTTCATTATTTCAAAAATATGGAGAATCAGGGGGAAGAAGCTGGAGACGATATGGTAGAAGTTGAAACACCACCACAGATTGCAGTGAATATAGATGCATTTACTGAGATGATGACTATAGTAACACAGTTAATTAGAAATTCTCAGCCTCAAAGCTAGTTTCAATAGAGGAGGTCAAATGGATAAGTACTTGAAATTATTTTAGGATACGAGGTCATCTCTCTTTTCTGGAGAAGGATGTCCAGTGGATATTGAAACAAGTTGTTGATAGTAGAGAAAATCCTCGTTGGATTGTCTTGTCCTCCAAAGAGGATGGTTACACTGGCTACATTCCCATTGGAGGGAGAGGCTGAGAGACGGTGGTGTGGTCAATTGCAAGAGAAAATTGAGGGTAGAGCTAGTCACCTGATTCAATGTAATGACTTGATACTTTTAGAGACCGGTGCATACCACTGTCAGCTGAATCTTCAGGAGGTATGGTAGACCAAGAGCAGCTGAATCTTCAAGATTTGTGTCAAATGCAGGTCAGTTTCAATAAAATATTCAGTCCAGAGGATATGCTCTTTTGCAGCAGGAATCTAAGGAAGGACTCTCTTTGACGTCATCACAAGTACATTTCGCTCTTTAACAATTTTAACCTAGTGCATTTTAAGCATCATAAGATTTATGTAATGTCATACATAAACAACTTAGAATTTAAATGTATTCATAAGCTGACAATAAATGTTTAATGTTATGATTTTAATGATATGTATCATATATCTTCAGAGTAGGCCAATAAAAGCATTGTTTGATTCAAGAGCATCACATTTTTCTATAGATGAGAAGCTGGTTAAAGTGATGCATTGAATGTTATGTCAATGCCTGTGATATTATCGGTTAGAATGTCAAATGGTACTTTTCTGGAAGTTAATCAATCATGTGACGTGAATCTTATGATTGACGGAAAAGATTTTGAGGCCTAACTTATTGTATTTCCCTTGGAGGAGTTTTAGGTGATTTTAGCCATGGATTGAATGTTAAAATTTTATCACTATTGATTGCAATGACAAGACAATAAAAATAAATGTTCCTAGGAAGCAGAAGTTAAATTTTCTGGTGACAGAGGATTGACATCTATGAGAATTACATGTTTGAAGGCTTTTAAATTATAAATCGCGAAAGTCAAGGTTTTCTTATTCAGGTAAAAATACTTCTAAGGAATAACAGTCTTTGATATATATTCAAGTGATAAGAGAATATCCAGAGGTGCTCTTTGATAATTTATCAGTGCTACCACCAGTGCGAGAAATTGATTTCACTATTGATCTATTGTTAAACCCTACCGAATGGCAATTAAGGAGTGCAAAAGCTGAAGAGCAAACTGCATAAGTTACTAGATAAGGGATTCATCTGACCTAGTACCTCGCCTTGGGGAGCTCCAGTATTATTCGTAAAGAAGAAGTGTGAGAACTTCAGGATATGCATTGATTATAGAGAGTTGAACAAGCTCACGGTTAAAAAAAAATATCCACTATCGAGGATTGACAATTTGTTTGACCAGTTGAAAAGGGTCTTTATATTTTCAAAGAGTGATTTGAGATCGAGCTATTAACAACTAAGGATTAGAGAAGAAGACATAGTGGAGACCGTTTTCAGGACCAGACATGAGCACTATGAATTCGTGGTGATGTCATTTGGATGACAAATGCTCCAGCAATTTTCATGCACCTAATGAACAAAATCTTCAGGCAGTTTTTAGATATTTTCCTGATTATTTTTATAAATGATATTCTGATGTATTCAAGTGATGAAGTCAGTCATATAAATCACTTACATGTGCTACAGGTTTTGAAGGAGAATACACTTTATGCCAAATTTTCTAAATATGAATTCTGACAATGCTCCAACAATTTTCATGCACATAATGAACAGGATCTTCAGGCAATGTTTAGATACTTTCCTGATTATTTTTATAGATGATATTCTGAGATATAAATCACTTACATGTGCTATAGGTTTTGAAGGAGAATATACTTTATGCCAAATTTTCTAAATATGAATTTTTGCTTCAGAGTATAGCTTTTCTTGAAGATGACATATTTGTGGATCAGAACAAGGTGAAGGCGATTGTAGATTGGTTGTGATCTACTACTGTTACTGAGGTCAAGAGTTTTCTAGGTCTGATTGGTTATTACAGGAGATTTGTCGATGGGTTTTCAATGATCGCAATGTCGTTGCCAAGGTTAATTCAAAAGGCATTAAAGTTTGATCGGTCTGATCGTTGTGAGGAGGCTTTTCAAAAGTTGAAGACTGGATGTCTGCTCCAGTTTTGTTCATTCCTTCAGGTTCGGATAAGTTTAGATTTTCAGTGATGCATCTTTGAGAGGTTTGGGTTGTGTATTTATGCAGCATAGTACGGTCATTGCATATGCATCAGGGTAATTGAAAAATCATGAAAAGAATTTAATTGAAGACCTAAAGGATGAGAATGGAAAGGAATACTAATTTGTAGCCTCCAAGCAGAGATGTTAGTAATTCAAACTAAGCACATAAGAGAAACTCTAGCAGAACTATCAAGGGTTATCCTAGAAGGTAGTAAGTCTGAGATAATGAGTGTTGATAAAGAATTTGAGGATGTGATTCCACGAACTACATTTTTGCATGTGTTAAGAGAAGCATCAACAGAACTGACATTAATTGTCCAAGATTTTCATGAGTACAAAGAGCTAACACCAGACAATGGCAACCCCAGATAAAAACATTTCAAGGTTTTCAGACATACAGTCTACCTCCTAAGTTATTATTGCTTACAGATGTTCATTATGTCAGAAATAAGAAAATTTTGAAGTATATCTGAAAGGCTATATGGAGTAATCTGGCTGCTAAATTTTAGTTCAGTTCAAAAATGTCATTTCACATAAATAGCCAGATATGGGTAGTGAGACGATACCTCAAAAATCTTGAAGTGTGTTTTATGGGAAGGAATATTCAATAGTGGGATCCAAGTCCTTCCAAAGAAGAAGAAGAAGCTTCTCTTAGCCGGGAAGAATTAGCAGGAGAGTATCGGGGATCCCACAATCATATTTTCGGGGGAGTCTACAGTCTGCGGGTTCCTCCCACGATCCCAAGAATAAATGGCCCGAGAATTTCATTTTTTTGTTTATTTCCTATTTTCTGCAAGTTTCCTTCTATCTTTCTTTCATTTCTAATTTTCTTCCTAATTCTCTATTTTTAAGTAGGGTTTTACATGATGGATTGTTCATATGTTATTATTTTCTAGTTTAGTGGACTTTTGAAAATTTTCATTTAGTTTAGAGATTGAATCTCTATTTTATGCTCTCTAGAGTGGTGTAGTTGTATCTTGCTTATAAACATGTGGCAGAATCTCCTCGCAGCCCGCATCTCACCGTTTCGCCATCCAACTGATTGATTTCAGCCGGGACAGATGTCGACGACGGCGAACCTGCCGTCCAACAACAGATTTATCCCAACAATTCATTCCAAACACTAGTGAGCTATTAGCCTTTCCTTACTATTTCACAAACACTTCCCCGTGAAATCCGCTTCTCCAAATATCTTCTAAAAGCTCTAGAACGATATCGGTCAGTTATTATTCTCATTTTCTAATCTTTTATATATTTTCTAGTAGACTTTGTTGCTCCTAATCCCATTGGTCCAAGTCACTCCTGATAAAACCACGTAAAGCTCGGTATTCATATCCATGTGCTTGGGTTTAGTGATGCCTATCATATTTTTGTGTCACGCTGCTTTTTTTAAACACTCAAAGAGTGTTTGGGCCTTCTATTGTACCAAAAAAAGCATGGAGTAAACTACTCAAATGGCGTTCATAAAATAATAGCTTTAAGAAACTACGAGAGAAATTTTAAGGCATCAAACAAAATGTATATGTAATAAAGACAATGGAAAAAGATTGAAAGAATATAGATTGAAGCTATCAAGTATAGACAGACCAGCTTGCCCATTCAAAAATAGTCGTGAAGGTTGTCCGCTCCTCCAAGATCTTAAACTCAATATACCTAGGGCCAACAGGAAACTACCAAGAATAACACCAAACCGAATTGCTGGTATGCTTCCTGTCAACATAAAGTTAAGAAAGCCCCCAATTGCAAGTAATGAGCCTACAAAGTAAAAATGTTTACACGTTAGAAATCACCACTGCCTCGAACAGCATGAAGGTAAATTATGTTCTGACAAACTACTATAAAGTAAATTTACAATATAGGCTGTTCAATTTCAGATCCATACCATAAGGAATGCCAACATAAAAGTCACNAAGCAGAAGTTAAGTTTTCTGGTGATAGAGGATTGACATTTATGAGAATTACATGTTTGAAGGATTTTAAATTGTAAATCGCGAAAGTCATGGTTTTCTTATTCAGGTAAAAAATACTTCTAAGGAATAACAGTCTTTAGGATATAATCAAGTGGTAAGAGAATATCCAGAGGTGTTCTTTGATAATTTACCAGTGCTACCACCAGTGCAAGAAATTGATTTCACTATTGATCTATTGTTAAGCCCTACCGAATGGCAATTAANAGGAAGAAGAGACAAGAGAAAGGAAGAACATAAGGAAAAAAAAAAAACTCGATGAAATAGTAGTTGATAATAAGTTTTCTTAAACAAAGCATCTGGTCCATGATCAAAAGTAACTTCAAGTCTTATTGAAAAAAAATTAGCATTTCAACTAGCTGACTATCACAGTTAACTCTTAGACTATTTGAAATATACTAATTCAGCAGATAAGGTGGTGAATCAAAGCCCCCATTTGTTGCTGACTTGCACATAGAAAACCAAAGCATTTTAATAGTGAAGGGGCTTTTACAGGCATACCATAAAATTATTATGTATTTACATATATAACACCTAAGCTTCATATTTACATGTATAGCACTCAAATCATTAGGGTCACATACAAAATACCACTATTTTTTACATTTTAAAAGTAAAATGCACCGTTTCATGTATGGGTTTATGCCACCAAAGTGTTATAAATGTAAAAATGAAATTTTGGGTAAATACATAAAAATTATGTGGTACTTATGTAAATTTCTCAATTGTAAAACCTCCTAAACTTAGGTAGCATATATAGCATAGCCCATAATGGTTTCTATTACAATGACAAACAACATCTATGTTAAACACTAGAGAACACCTAAAAATGGATCGATCAACTCCCATCCAAATCTAGTTAAACAAACATATTGGCTTTTCTTCTCTAGTAACACTCTACAAAAATAACCGCTTCCAAAAGCCAATTACAAATTAAAAGTAAAGTATAAAAATATAACAATCTATATCCACCACAATATTCAAAAAAAAAAAATTATGTATAAACAAGATCATTTTCCTTCCAAATTGTTCCAATTCAAAATAATGTTTGAAAAAACAATAAATTTAACATATTCCATCAATTAATTGGATGGAATTAGAAATCAATACTATTTTTAAAACCTAAAAGCATCTTCAAAGTCCTTCAAATATGATGATTTCAAATTCCACAAAAAATAATTGAAAAAAAAACATCACTTTCCAAATAAGTCATAATAACACGTTATCAGCATCCACTCCTCAAAAGGCAGAGGCAAAAACTAAAAGCAAGATACAAAAAAAAATTTCATTTATATCCACGAAAGAACGGTCCTAAAACAGACAAAAAACTTCTTAACTATATAAATGGAACTCATTTTCTTGACAAACAGATTGATGTTAGAATACATGTTCTGTAAAACAATGAATTTAATATAAACTCTTTCATTGGGTTGGATGCATTTAAAAATTAATAATATTTTAACACAAAACAAACACCTTCAATTCCTCAAATGTGATGATTTCAATTAACACACAAATCAGTAAAAAAAAACAAAATAAATAGTAGAAACGATATCACCATTTTCAAAAACACATTTTCTCTCTACAAGCAAGAAAATATGCCCTAATAAGTAATAACACTTGATTAACACCCCCCAAAAGATAGTCGCAAAAAATGAAGCAACGCACCAAACACTCTCAATTTATATCCACCAAAGAACAATCCAAATCCAACCAAAAATCATTTTTTGAAGGTATACACGCATCCATTTCTCCAAATTTCACGAGAGCTCATTGCCTAGCTTCGGTGTGTATAGAAAACACGAATCGGTTATGTGGAGAAAACACCCTCTCCACTATACATGGATCCTTTTATTTAGAAAACAGTTTCTGAAAATGATAAACATACTGAAATCCTTCATTTGTTTCTCTGCAGCCAGAATCAATGATGAATCCAATTTTTTTGTACACAAAAGAGCTTAAAACAAAATCACCATTTCCCAAAACTTATTCTCTATCTACAAACAACCGTCAGCCCTAAAACAAATTAGCAACGCAAATGCAAACAATTGAGAGATTTGGAGAAATGCATTACCGACTCTTCATGCGCAGTTAGCGGAAGAAAACTCGGAAACCGCCGATTCAATAAGCGTATTCGAGCCCCAAATCCACGCTTTGAGAAATCACTTCGCCTCAAAATTTTCCAAGCCTCGGATCCAGAGCTTGCAGACAACGAAGCGCAGNTTGTGTGTGTATAGAACACACGAATCGGTTATGTGGAGAAAACATCCTCTCCACTATACATGGATCCTTTTATTTAGAAAACAGTTTCTGAAAATGATAAACATACTGAAATCCTTCATTTGTTTCTCTGCAGCCAGAATCAATGATGAATCCAATTTTTTCTGTACACAAAAGAGCTTAAAATAAAATCACCATTTCCCAAAACTTATTCTCTATCTACAAACAACCCTCAGCCCTAAAACAAATTAGCAACGCAAATGCAAACAATTGAGAGATCTGAAGAAATGCATTACCGACTCTTCATGCGCAGTTAGCGGAAGAAGACTCGGAAACCGCCGATTCAATAAGCGTATTCGTGCCCCAAATCCCCGCTTTGAGAAATCACTTCGCCTCAAAATTTTCCAAGCCTCGGATCCAGAGCTTGCAGACAACGAAGCGCAGNACCAAATCCCCGCTTTGAGAAATCACTTCGCCTCAAAATTTTCCAAGCCTCGGATCCAGAGCTAGCAGACAACGAAGCGCAGGGGAGTGTGCGTGAACTTCTTGAATGTTGTGAGTAACGGCTAGGGTTAGGTTTCAAGGTGGGAATGAAGGACAGGTAAGCGGCAGCCATTGCGGCTGCTCCGGTGGAAAGAGAAAGCAGGTGGCGATAAAACGAAGCGCAATGGCGAACGGGATACCCGAATTCGATTTTGTGTGGGGTTTGGGCGAGGTTCTTCTTCCGTCTTTTTTACGTTTTTCTTATTTCACTGTACTATAAGGAGTCCTGTGAGTGCTTAATGAATTTTTTACAAGCAAGTTCGGACGGTTTACCTTCCGACGATTCATTTGAGCGACAGCTGCTCATCAGCAATCGATCTATTTTTAATATTGTTAATAAAATTGAATTTGACGGTTGNGAAGGAGTCCTGTGAGTGCTTAATGAATTTTTTACAAGCAAGTTCGGACGGTTTACCCTGCGACGATTTATTTGAGCGACAGCTGCTCATCAGCAATCGATCTATTTTTAATATTGTTAATAAAATTGAATTTGACGGTTGCTGCTTGGCTGGTTATTAAAATGACCCGATGTTTGCGCACTGGATTTCTAAGTTATCTGGACGTGACTTCGGGTTCGCCCACTTCGATTAACATGTGCGTTTCTCCATGTCATGAGCGGTGTAGTGCACTAGCACGTGTGAGTGCAATTGATTTTATGGTGGTTATAATTAGTCAGTTTATCAAAGCAATTGTCAAAAAAAAATTTCTTACGAGAGGAGGCACAGGATAGCGGCGTCATAGTTATGNCTTTTCTTATTTCAGTGTACTATAAGGAGTCCTGTGAGTGCTTAATGAATTTTTTACAAGCATGTTCGGACGGTTAACGTTGCGACGATTTATTTGAGTGACAGCTGCTCTTCAGCAATCGATCTATTTTTAATATTGTTAATAAAATTGAATTTGACGGTTGCTGCTTGGCTGGTTATTAAAATGACCCGATGTTTGTGCACTGGATTTCTAAGATATCAAGACGTGACTTCGGGTTCGCCCACTTCGATTAACATGTGCGTCTCTATTTTATGAGCAGTGTCGTGCACTAGCACGTGTGAGTGCAATAGATTTTATGGTGGTTATAATTATTCAGTTTATCAAAGCAATTGTCAAATTTTTTTCCTTACGAGAGGAGGCCAAGGATAGCGGCGTAATAGTTATAAGGGGTGTAATGCTCGCTAGTGTTAGACTGTTTATATTTCAAGCTCAAAAAGTGTGTTCGACATGAGCTGTTACGAACAAAAAGTCATTTTAACAACTCTAATCATGTAGTCATAAAATAATAAGGATTTGAACAAGATTTAAAAATCATTATTTATATTAAAACATCAATTGAATATAATTTAATAATTTTTATTTAATTTTCTTAATCAATATTTTAATTGATTATAAATCTTTGTAGTTTTGTAGTCANATGTGTATAATGAATTTGAATTAAAAGAAGTTGGTAAAGACCCTAGCTAGATTTGAGTTTTTTAATTTTTTGCTCGAGCCAAATTTGGGTCAGGTAAGAAATAATTAATTTTGGTATAATCTTAGCCAAGTCTATTAATTTTATAAGTAATTCTTAAATTCTTATTTAAGATAGTGATGCATATTATCATCATCATTAGTCACCTTACCCCTAAATTGTTATATAAATGTGGATATAAGTTCTTTTAATAAAATTATATAGAAAATAAATATGTGTATTGTAAGCAAGCTAGACATCATATCCATTAGGAGAGAGATTTAAATTGTGTTTAGCTATGAATGAAACTCATAAACAATCAAGGAAGAAAACACAAGAATATTATGTGAAATTATGATAAGAGAAAAACCATTATGCTCTTTAGTTGAAAAAGCTTCCATTAGTAGTGTATATATGATTTACAAAGAATCTCTTTCTTAAACACAAAGAAAGTACAAATGAAAATTTTAGGTTTTTTAGTATTTTAGTATTAGTGGCTAAATACAATTGAGAATTGAAACAATGATCCTCGAAGTTGTGAAAGAAATGTACTTGATGGCAAATGATGAAGCAATATTGGATGGTTGAGGAGTCCATTGAATATGACTCATGAGATGATTCTCCTTTTGGAAGTGAAAGCAGTTATACATTGGGTCAATAAACAAGGAGTTTTTAAAAGAAGTTAGACAATTCAAATAATCGTGACTATCCTCCTTTGGAAGTGAATATAGCTACATGAAGTTAGTGTAAGGAGGTTTAAGGTGATTAATGGCAGTCATGGTGATTTTTTATTTATTTATTTATTTATTTTTTATAGATGGCATGTACTCTTCAATTTTCATGTCATACCAACATGGCAAGTGTCCAAATGTCCAATAAGTTAGCTACTCCTTCTTAGGAGGTTCCATTCTCATTCTGAAGGGAGTCCTTATTAAGAAATCTTATTAATGAGTGCTTACTCACTAAAACAACCAATTATTCTAAAAAAATTTTAAGTAATATTATAGATATTGGATAACTTATATGATTATTTTATGAGTATTATAAATATAGGTGGACAACCTGACTTATTAGAGCAATAAGTATCGTAGAAAAGTCCAAGGGTGAGAGTCCTAAGAGAGAATATGAAAATATGAGATTTAACATGTAGTGTCTTGGTGTTCTATCAATTAGTGTTGAGGTGCTACGTAACAAAGCACTAAGGAGTCAACATTTTTTACACAGAGACAAGCATTTTTAAAATTTCTGACAGATCAAGAAGTGCTTAAATGTGCACCTATAGCACTATAGTGCTAACCTTTTAAGAAAATAATTTAAAGCGTATTAGAGGCATTTATGCACTACTACACCAACATTGCAACATTACAGAGTGGGTACGAAAAGAAGGAGAAAAGAGAATTTCAAAAAAAAAGGACTTGCAACAATTTTTCATGCAAAATTACATATAATCATATTTTCTTTTTTTAGTTAATGCCTTTTGTATGTTTAATTTTATGAGTTTAATACATTGCTTTTATCAAACTATCAAGTACTAATTGAATTTCTTAATTTACGTTCTAACTAAGTCATCTTATTCAATAAAAATATATAATTTCTTAGTTTCAACAAAAGATTGTTTGATTTATTTGGAGCTTCAGTAAGCTATTTAAGTCACCGTTACTGAACTCTAATTTCCACAACATCTAATGATTTTGGAAGAGACATTTAGAGCAGCATATAAGATAAATCAACAAGCTTTTATATGAGATATAAGTATACTCAATTAGAGGTTGCAAGTATTCAAATATAAAACTTCATGAAATCATTTGAATTAATTCATATACTTTTTTAATTATACTTTTTAATTATTGGATAATATTAAAAGATAATTTCTGTTTTGATTGAGAATCTAAACAAGTAAATAATTATTGAAGTGTCTCTAAAATTAAATATTATATTTATATATATATATATNCCACCTTATCCATGTATGAAAAAGTGTATTTCACAAAAATTAAAATTGTGGTATTTATTTTGTGACATGAAAAATTTGGGTGGTACAAATGTGAAAAATAAAGTTTAGATGATAGATATGTAAACGCATAAGAATCGGGTGGTATGTATGTAAATGTCCCAAAAAAAATACATATTTAATTATCAATTAAAGCCATACATTCAGCTGACAAGCTCCAAATTAAAATCAATCATGAAATCATGACCATCCAAATTGGTTACCGTTACTTTCAAATTTGGCTGAATAATATGTAATTAATTTTATTTTTATTGACGAAAGACATTCTGCAGAATAGCAATATGGACATGAACATATTTCTAATGAAGTGAAGTTTAATTTGCACTTTCATACACATTTTCTGAGAATCTGAACTTCTGAGAAATTATAGAGATGAATTTGAAAGGGCAAATGCAAGATGCTTAACAGACAGAGAAGGGAGAAAAGGGAGGCTACTTGAATGCACTTTTGAAGTGCTTATCTAAGAAAGGAAGCCATCTACATCAAGCAAAGAACTTGTACTCAACCAAGCTTTGAAGGACACGAGGTCACTCGCCTAGTGAGGCAAGCAAATATGCCTCCATTCATCTTTAAAAAAATAAGAATAATTATAAAAACATAGCAACTAAAACATTGTTATTTACAAAATCTAGCGCCCAGGTAATATGTTTGAACTATCGAACAGATGTATTTATGCGTGTCATGATAAAATGAAAAGCATGGGTTGGGGTTTTATCATGAATTTTGAGATTTGAGTGAGAATTTGAAAAATAGANTGCGAACAACGAGCCGTTTTGACAGCCCTAATAGTTATGCAAATGAATTATGTGGCCGCATTTATTAAAGAAATCCAGACATCGTTCTGGTTAAGCAGCTCGAACGTGTGAAACAAGTAGGAGTGCGGCATTTTAAACCGGTCTTAATATCTTCTAGATTAAATGTAAATTAGTCATCCAAATTCAGAATATAACCGCCTATTTAGATCAAGTCAAATTTGCCAGTTAGTTCCAATTGAGACCCAATCATGACCTTACTGAGCACTCGCCAAACTCAAAACCAACTCACCAAATCAAAAGAGCTCAGTCACAATAATTCAAGCCAGGGAGTTACTTAGTGACTTCTACTAGAGGAACCAACGACTTCCTCCTGACTAATCAGCTGAGTAGACATCAAAGTTCTCAAATCGTACGCCTTTTGGATTTTGTAGGAAAAAAACTAATTGGCCTTACTATCTACTTTATCTTCATAGCATATTATTTAGCTATCATTTAATGCTCAAATCTCACATAATATACTATAATCTAGTGTATAATTGATGTACCATTGAATTTATAGTGGAATTACTCTTTTCTCTCACACTATGTTCTTCTCTCATTCATGTTTCATTTTTTCTTGTATAAAGTAAATTTTAGTGAAGCCAATGAATGGATGAATCAGGATTCCAGCACCTCAACTTGTAGAAGTAATAGTTTTCAAAAAAAGTTGCATTAATAAATACAATGTAGAGTCCAAAAATATAAAAGAGTCCCTTCAATACTTCTCATGTTGCCTTGCACCAATTAAAAATTTACATCATAATTTACTTTGTAGTATAAATATTATCAAAATTGATACATTGTTATATCTCAATAGCAATATATTCTTTAACTTATAGTTATACTTTATTGCTACATGTTGGCCGAATAATATATATTATATGCAAGCTGTTGTCATTCATTTTTAAATGCCACGTACACTAGAAGTTCTTCTGAGTGACAAGGGATCACATTTCTTTCTTTTGTAATGCCCTCTTGTCGAAGGAGTCCGTAGAGCCTTCAGCAAGCATATACTACACCAAATTAAGAGTTAATTCTCGTTCTTGTTGTGCTCAGAAGCAGCTATTTTTGGTTGATATCGATTCACAGATATAAAGGTATCACCGACGGCTGTTGGTGTTTGGAGGTCATACTTCAGTCAATCGGAATTTGAATATCGAAAAATTCTAATGGTTCGGTGTGACCGCACCCAAAATAGGGGTGGTCATGCTTAACCCTTGGCGTGACCACACCCAAACTGCAAAGGAGGCGGACAACTCACAATGGGTGTAACCACATTTGAGCTAGCTAGATAATGAGGCCGACATAATTAAATCGGCTCTTGGGCGTGGCCACACTCAAAGTGCACCTGCGACGACTTTTAACTTACATGACCACGCCAAGTTCAACTGTTCATGAACTTATTACGTGTCGATCCCCAGAATTCTGGCATTAGCGAGTTGTAACCACCAGATAAAGCTTTATGTGCGGTTCTTCACCAAATAATAACCTTTAGAGGAAACTCAGTCCTTTCTTAATGAGGCAACCGATCACCTCTTACCTTGAGCAAGGGATATCTGTCTCCCTTGAGCAGAAGCTAAGGGATCCGACCATTTTGAGAGCTCGGCACTTGGGAACGTTTAGATAGCATAGAGCAAAGGAAACCTTCATCTTTCTCAGAGAGAAAGAGAAGGTAAGTTGGTTCTTCCATCTGATCCTTCTTCTTTTTTTTCTTTTTCTTTTCACCCATTGGTCTCCTTCTTTCTTTCCTACAACTCTCGATGAGTTGAGCTCGGGAAAGCTTTTTTTAGCTTAGGAGAAGGAGAAGGGTAGATGCTTCATCCTCTCCGACAATGAGAGCTTCTTCACCACTTTGAAGAAGGAGAAGGGAGGTGGCTTCCTCACCCTCACCGTGAAAGAGCTCAAACAAGCCCAGAGAACTCGTCATCAAATCAAAGTTTTAGTGAGAAAACTTATAACCTGTGTCTTTTCTTCTTAGAAAGCTTCCAAGTTTTGTGTTAGAGAAGATATGATAGGTTTTGTGCTAGAGGAAGCCCCCATAGACTGGGAACTTTTCATGATTACCTTATGAATCCGCAAGCAATTAACCCATTTCCCTTATAACCTTGACCTAATCAATCTCGAACTTTGTTAACTCGTGGTTGTTCAGTGGCTTCAAGGCTTCAACACTTGACAAATGCGTTGAAGCCACCTCGATCTAGAGAAAAAGATTTTTCTCTGATCCTCATTCCCTAGATCATGAAGGCTAAATCTGCACGAGAAATCCTTCATTTTTTTGAAGTTTTCTCTCTGACACAAAAGTTCTTTCACTTTTTACCAAACAACTAAAAGTAGGCCCTCTGTTATGGAGAGTAACGAACGGTAGCTACTACTTTGACATTTACTTTAGGTTCCCCGTGAGGTTGCTAGGGCGAGTCCTATTCATCATTAAGCATGACCAGGCCTTCATGTTGCATGTGTTTACATCTATTCATTGCATAAAATGATTTTTAAATCTGCAGTAAAATATCCATTTTGCATGTTTTGTCGGTCGACCGCTTACCGGTTTGATTAACTATCATGTTTGTCAACTCGTTTGATCGGTCGCCACCGGTTCGATCGTCTCGATTGACCACTTCCATCGACTTGCTCAATCTGCTGCCACCGACCCAATCATAAATATCAACCCCTCCAGTTAACATGATTGATCGATCGCCACTGACCTAGTCAGTCAATTGATCGCTCCTCTATTGACATGATTGATTGGTCTTCGTCAGCTTGATTGGTCAATTAACTGCTCCCATTGACTTAATTGATCGACCACCACCAGCCTGATTGGTTAATTGACTAATCCCATCAACTCGATTGATCGACTAATGTTGTTCTGATTGCATCGATCGGCCTCCCTCATCGACTCAATCGATCGGTCGCCACTGGCCCGAATGCAGCGATCAATCACTTACATTAATGTGATTGATTAGCCTTCACCATCCATATCGCATTGATCAACCACCTTCATCAACATGATCGATCAGCCACCACCGGCCCGATTGGTCAATTAACCTTTCTTCTGTCAACTTGATCAATCATCTATCACTGGTCTGATTGACTTATTGACCAATCTCACTTGAATGTCACATTGTTGCATGTTTTTTAATATTGCCTACCTTATCCCATTCACTCTAGCAGATTGTTGCGCACTTGTGAGCATGTGTCCTCATGTGCTCATGACGAGTATTAGTGCCCCGCTTGAGCACAACCCCTCGTGCATCTACTTCTTGACGTCCATTTGTCCTCGTGCACCACATAATATGTTTTTTCACTTTTGCATTCCTACCTTTTTTCTTGCATAACATCATGTATATTCAATGCCACAAGTTTGAGGTTTTCATTTGAGTATGTGTCTTTACACACTCAGTACAATCATTTGTCTTCTTCAAGGATGGCTTACACATCAAGCCTACCCGGTGTGTAATCCTCCTTAATGAGAATTATGCCACCTCACTTTTTATTTCAACGCTTTGGAATGTCATAGATGTGTCACCCTGTGTCACTTGGCACAAGTCAAGCTCCTTGGCTCCTAAGCTCATCCAATCTATGTCACCATATACCTGAGATGAATAGTTGTTATTAGGTGATTAATTATGTCTTGATATAATAGTTAAAATATGCTTATCAATTTACATTTGCATGTGTATTCCATGATCGTCTCGATGACAAATCATACTCATAAGTTGACTGGCCCATCGTTGGTCATGATGCGTTAACATGCATTACTCGTGAGGAAATCTCGGTGAGCAATGTGAGTTAATGCATCATGAACAACACGTGTGTTTTACCTACACTTGCACCCACACTTAGATGTTGTGACTAGGATTCCAAATGGTAGATGGTTTGATAGGCTAGGGCTAGGATGTTAGGTAGTCCTTTTGATATTCTCTCTATAATTATTTCTTGTCTTATGCCCCAGTCAAACATATTTCTCTTATTGCCTTTGTGTGTTTACTAGGGTGCGAGGCTTGCACACTACCATATACAGGGGTGGTATTCTTGTATGGAGCCATGTCTAACAAGGAGAAACATAAATAAGTTAAAATAATGCATTTTATGAAGGTGCTTCCTCACTTCTCCTCTAATCGGGCTTTGTCCTCTACTTGCATGCCTATAACCTGTGTTAATCCCGCTATTTTGTAAGTCAAGTCTTTTCTTAGACTTTTACCATGTACTTCTCAGCGTCCTAAGGCTAAAATTTGTATAAAAAATAAGGTACAAACAGAGGTTCCAAGACACTTTCCAGGTGGAACCACATAATGGGGACCAGGTGCTGTAGACTCGTGTCTCGTACCTTAATTATGAATTCTCTTTGATGTATAACATTAAGACTAGGAATGTATATGTAGTTTATGTTATGTTGCAGACCCAACGAAACTTGACATCTTAATCTTTATATTTAGCTTTCCTTTACAGTACGCAGTGTGCTTAAGATTTCCTCTTTCTTTGTTTGTAGATTGTTTGAGAATCATTCAAAAAATACAATTTAGGTTCTCTAAAGACCTGAAATTATAACATTTTCTACAAAATTTTTATAAAAAACATGAGATTAATTAAAATTTATGTTTAAAACATCTAACTTTTTCAAACCTAGCTTTTAATTTCATGCATGGTCTTCTGGTCTGATTTAAAATAGTTTACATTGCATGGTTATAACCCAGGTCATACAAATAAGGCTCCATGTTGGACTTATTATCTCATTGCATTATATTTGCATGTCTCAAGGAGAATCCTCGTACTTCTTCAACTCATTTGATCAAGCATAAGATTTCAACTTAGATGATTGTCTAGCATACTTAGGGTGTCAGAAGCTTCCTTAACCCAGATAGGGAATAAGTCCATTATGAGACTGTCTCAACTTCATATTCGTACCTCTCTTTCCTTTTCACTCCAATGGCTTCCTCGCCATTTTGATAGGTATGTCTCACCACTACTTTCTACCTACAAATGGCTATAAGATTTAGAGTTTTCTTCTGTTGATCTTAGGTCTACCAAGATTTTCTTAAATGAAATAATTTGCTGATTACTGATAAGGGGCATCTAGTTGGTTTGAATTGACCATCTTCACAACCAGATAACTTAGAATGATGGATCTGTGGTATCCAAACCTGGCTATCTCTACTTGATTAGTATTATTCTTCCATTTCTTTACTTACCCACTTTGAGCTCTGTTACTCCTTTAACACTTTGTTGATGTCATCTTGTAGACCTTGATTGCAATAGGCTGTCGCCTGTTTGGGATTTGGTTATTCACACTTTTCCCTTATGGGTCAGTTTTTCCTAAAAACATAGTATGGACCCTACCGAACGACCCAATTATTCCACATGCCTCGTTCACTAATGAGTCGTTACCCCATTTAGGACCGTTAGAGACTCACTCTCTATCATATGGCTTAGCGAGAGTTTTAAAGTCATCAGGATGCTCCTATGAGATAAACATCTTCTTTGTGACACCCTCTCACTAGTCATCACTTACAAGTAAGCAAGACTCCTTTAATCGAGAGTATTCTTGGACATCCATAAAAATTTAATTAACCAAACAGGTATCCATTTAGGAGTGCTCTTTAACACATACTAACAACACAAATTTAGTTCTCTGGTTACTTGACTATCTTATGTAGGTATTATTTCATGGATATTTGGTTCAAGGTATCTCGATCTGATGATATTTGGCCATACACTCTTAAATTATCGAATGAGGTTTACCTCACATAAGCTCTCCACTTTCTTTCTTCAATTGGTCTGCCTAGTATCCATCTTATTTCTCTTTTTTTTGACACCCCATCTTCTCAAAATCGTTATGAAGATTCAAGAAAGAGGGTTCATTGGAAAGGGAATCCTAAGACGATGATTAAGCAGGCTAGCGACTCAAAGTTCACAAAAAGAACCAGTTCATGCATAACACTCAAAATTTTGTTATGTACAAAACTAGTACGGATGCCATTTTTTGTAACTATCAAACCAGTTCATTTACATATGTCATGATCAAATCATTGGGAATATGATAAAAAAAAATTAATAGGTCAGGGACCTACTATGAATTTTGATATTTGAATTAAAATTTGAAAAATAATCAAACAGGCACTAGTTTTGTAAATAACAAAGTTTTGAGTGATATGTATGTAACCGCTCTTAAGAGAAAATTAGTCATTGTTAAAGGAAATAAAAAAAAAATTACCGAACAGAAAGTTTACTCCTAATTTAGAATAGTTTAAAGATAACTGGCCAATCATAGGGCTAGTTTCCCTTAATTGATATAAGAAAAACACTCAATCCACAGACAAAAAACTCTTAACAAAAAATTTTAGAAGTTGACTATCATATGCTAAAATGTGTAAAGACATGCTCCTTTTAATTGTTTCATAGTGAATGAATCAATATATTGAAATCTCATATATTTTAATGAATTCATCTCTTGGTCTCAAGATAAAGCATTCAACTTAAGTGAACTCAGTTGAGGGTAATGAGATCAGGTCACAGTCAAACTCAAACTGAAGATGATATGCATAGTCATCCAAGTATTCATATAATTCTTTCAAAGGCAACTCACCTCAACTCATTAAAAAAATTCACTTAAATAAGGAATAAACATAAGCACCCTTAGGCAAGCGGCTTTATATAAGTGTGCGTGTATGTATATTTGACTTTTAGTAAACACTATATTTTTGTTATGCACTTTTTAGCTCAGCAGTGCATGTATTTTTTTACAAGTAATTAATTATTAAGCTTTTGCACATGCTTTTACAAGTGTAGCTTCATTTGGTTACAACCTAGAGGAAGAAAAGTTTTTAGGTTAAGATGAGGTCCATCTAAAATGATAACTTATCTCAAGCTACATTAAGAAAGTAAACAATAGAATACTTGACCACTAAGTCATTTATTTTATGTACTTGACAAATTTGTATTTATATGACAACTCAAATTATTGTTAGTTACTCTATATTTTTTTCAAATAATTATTTAAAATTCTGTAATGGTTATTTGCTCAACATTTAATCACTGCTTAGTGTAAATTTAAAATGGTTGATTGTATTATAAAAATTCATCCATTTGTAGAAGCTAGAATTTATTTAAAGTTCATAAAAATATTAAAGTGTGTTTGGAGTCATCTTTTGTAGAATGATAAAGGAGTCAACTTTTGAATTAAGACAATTGCTTTGTCAGGAATAGCCTCTCGTAAAGCCTTTTTATCTAAATTGATTGTTAGCACTAGTAAATGAAATTGAGGCCTCAACATATATATTAAATCATATTTAAGCATGCCCACAATTTCAAGCAAAAAATAAATAACAACCAATTTATAACTATTCTTAATCCTATTTTTGCAGTAAGCAGGGCTAATGAACTGGCTAACATTCTTAATTTTTAATATTTTTAAAGATTTTTTATCTTTTTGGACTCTAATATCTTCAAAAAATTTTCCTATTTTTTATTTTGATCTTTGAAAAAATAACTTTTAATGTAGTAGTTCTTTTTTTATAGCTCAAATTCAACTAATAATGATTCTAAAGCAATTATTTATTTTTTTTAGTTGTCATTCATTACTCGGTTGAAACTCTAAAAGTTGTTTTCTTTATCTTGATCTTATTATTAAAAGTATTAAGACTAGCACCACTTGGTCAGTCTTAAAAAAAAAGATCAAAGACGGAAAGTGTAGCTTTGTTCCGGGCCAGCCCAAGACTGGGGGATCCAGACCCGTCCATCTAGCATGGCCTATAAGAAGAAGAAATTTATGCCTCCCCAAATTCAGGGGCTACTTCAATGATGAAGGGAGGCAGTTATCTATAGTTCAGTATACCACTGAGGTGATCATGAACAAAGTCATGAAACTGGACATGTTAGGAGCCATGACTATGGAGCTTTGGGTGGCATCCGGTGTTTCTAGGGAGAAGACGTAGATGGAAAAACTCTCGCATCCTACCCAGAAGAAGTCGCATTAAAAGGTGTCCCAAACAAAATCTGTCAAAGAGGAAACAAAGAAGGAGGAAACAACTGCTCTCCTTGACATCAGGATTCTAGGTTCAAAATATTAGTCACTCTGTTTATGAAATTACCATAGTAATTCAAAGTGTCTCCACTAGAGAGATAATTCTGATTGAGCGATAAACTATCTTGATGAGTTTAGGTTCTTAGAGGGTTCATGAGGAAGACGTCGATCAAACTCCGAGCTGTCTGAGGTTTGACACTAATGAGTCCTCGGATGAACAACCAGATCAATAGCAGGGACCTTGCTGCGGGTGGCCACCGCTAGCTACATTTACCATGCTGCAAGAGGGGAGGCCAGTCGACCCTACCTTAGGGTTTTGATCCCGGATACTGCTTTTATGGAACAATATAACAATAATTCTGATTATATTTTTCACTTATATTTCCTTATTTTGTAACAAAACCAAAAACTTTATCTTAAAAAAAATAAGAATTTAACTTTTAATTTATATATATTGAGATACTATGCAAGTATATGTATCGTTATCAAGTAATATAAGACTTTTTGATTAAGACCTGAATATCGAACCCACAAGGAGATTATGCAATATGCACTTTTAGAAACTTTCTATTTTTAAAAAGACAATTATTTAAACTAAAGATGATTTTGCAGCAATGAAAGTTTAAATATTTTTGGTATTTTCAATATTTTGATAGAACAATAGCAATTTAAAAAGACAACTAGAGTATTTGTAGAAGAAAAACACTAAATATGAAAATATATTTCTTATTATCATGAATCAGTAATAAGTAATAGGAATTCTATTGTGGAAATATGCAAATTGTGTTGTGCCAAATAGAAGCAATAATATTCTTTACCCTTACTCGAGATGTTATAAAAAACATTGGCTAATTTAAAGTTTGAATAGTTCTGAAGACTGGCTAAGCATGAAAGATACTAGCTCTCACTCTAGAGTTTCCTCGATTCCCTCCACCTGGGGGCTAATATCTCGTATCAAAACCTAAAACAATAAACCAAACTCTACACTCTCCAATGAATATTTCCCTATTTATTTGTACTCAATCATATGAACTGCATTCTCATTCATACAACCTCATGTGATTCTTTCCAATTGTTGACTGAGACAATNCAATAAATTGAAAAAACCAAAGATAATCTAAATCAATTTTTTTTTCTTAGATTATGTTTTATTTTCATAAAAATGATACTCTATTCACAATATATTACTTGTTTGCTTTGTGTTTAGGGTTATCAATTTGGCTCGTTGTTCGTGAACATCTCTGTGTTCGACTCGTTCGTTAAGCATAATGAGCCGAACACGACAAATTTTTAAGCTCGAAATGTAAAAGAGCCGAACACAAATAATAGTTTGTTCGCGCGTGTTTGGCTTGAAATGGATCGAAAAAAAAATATATAATTTTTATATAACAATATATTATATATATTATTTATATAATAATATATTATATATATTTATGTCTTATAACACATCATGTAGCAATGTGATTAGTGTTTTCTTTTATATATATTTGATCGAGGTTCGAATCCCACACTTTATATCTATTTTCTCAATTTTAGTTTAACGAGTCAATTTCGAGCAGAACACGAGCCGAACACGAACACGAATATTTAAATCGAGTTGAACACGAATACACTGTTCACGAGCGATTTCGAACACGAGTCAATTTCGAACACGAGCTATTTCGAACGAGCCGAACACAAGCCAAACCTGAGCTCGCTCAAGCTCGGCTCGTTTAAATAGTCAACAATTGTTGAAATCATTAATTCAATTATTCATGATTTTAATTCAACTTATTACATATATTTATATTTATATTTTATATTATTCTTATTTTCAACTAGTTAGTTTCCATGTGTATTCATATTACAAAAAAATGACATTTAGTTCATTTTAATCATGAAATTGAAGGAACATGTACTAGAGATGTAAGAAAATATGTTGCATAATAAAATTTTTTGAAACCACTTAATAGTATAGATATCTCTAAACCCTTAAGATACAATAATATACCATTTTAAATGGCTTTTATCAAAGCATTAATCTGCCAACATTGAAATTTTTAATTTTGGACTCAAAACTTTTAATTAATCAAATGGTTTAGCAAACTTTGTTAAGAGTATCTCTAAGTTAATATAATAATTTTCTTAGAGGTATATGCAATGTTTGATGTTTCAGATGATGTAGTAAAACTTAGGTATTTTTTCATTAAAAATAAAGCAAAAATATGGTCAAATTCACATCTTTAATTGTCTATAACAACCTATAATTAATTAGCACTAATATTCCTCCTAAAGTACTTTTCTATATTTAAAACAACTAAGCTAAGTAAAGATATAAAACCATTGACTCATATAGATAACGACTTGATATATGAAACTTGAGATAGGCATACAAACTTATTAAGTAAATAACTATATCATGTCTTACATGATTGATCAATTATTTAAACTTCTTTTGATTAGTTAATTAGTTCATTAGGGAGAATAGCAGATGTTGCTATTACAGAATGATTAATACCTAAATCATTTATAAGGGCTTATTGTTGAGTGTGGAGCCCGGCAACTTTTGGCAACATGATTAATTGGTTCTTAATCACTTCTTTCCTTAATTAGTTTCCGGCTTCTTCTGCTCCAGGTTCGGCCTCATGTTGAAGTATTAATGGAAAGCTTAATTAAAATAATCGCTCATTAATTAAGCTTTCCTTCCAAGGATTCCGCCACCTTCTCATGATTCCAAAATCTGGCCTTTACAAAATGAGTTTTTTTTCTTTATATGGGCATAAAAGAGTCTATTTAATGCTCTTTCGCTGGAATTGAAGAAGCAAGTTCCTCCTAATTCTCTTCTGCAAATTAACTGATTGCGGGAAGGAAGAAAAAAGGCTTGCAAGATTTCCTGCTTTAATCTTCTTTTCCTTGGTGGCTCTACGTTAGAGAGAGAGAGAGAGAGGGTGAGGAGAGAGCGAGGAAGAGTGAGAAAGATTGTTTTCTTGTAATCATCAAGTTAATCGACCGGTATAATTCCTCAAGTAATAAAATCCTCTGAAGCTCCGTGGATGTAGGCAATTTGCCGAACCACGTAAAATTTGCATTTCCGCTGTTTTTCTGCTTTGTGATTTTTTCTCATTCCGATTTTTCACCTTATTGTCGTCGTTTTTCACAGCTGATATCAAAGTCTCGGTTTTGAATCTAAGGAAGAATGATAGGCAGAGATGAAGTGATGACATCGATGATCGAGAAGTTCAATGACACATATGTTGGTTACTGGATGATGCAGATAGAGGACTATCTCTATGGGAAGAAACATCACTTGTCGTTACTGGGAATAAACCGGAAAAGATGGACGAGACGGAATTGACTGTGTTAGATCGATAGATTCTGGGACTTATTCGATTGACCCTGTCAAGATCTGTTGCCCACAACGTCGTCAAGAAGTGGACTAGTGCAGATTTCATGGCGTCTTTATCAGGTATGTATGAAAAGCCATCGACGAATAATAAAGTGCACTTGATGAAAAAGTAAATCAATTTGAAGATGATATATAATATCTCTGTTGCACAACATCTGAATGATTTCAATAATATCACAAATCAATTGTTATCTATTGAAATTGATTTTGATGATGAGATACATGTGTTGATATTGTTAGTTTCATTGTCAAATAGCTGGGAAGTCATGATGATAGCAGTTAGCAGTTGTGCAGGTAAATTTAAACTGAAATATGATGATATTCGTGATTTGATTTTGGCTAATGAGGTACACAGGAAAGATTTTAGCGAGACCTCGTGTTCAAGTTCGGCATTGATTGTTGATTTCATAGGAACATCACAGAATAAGAACTCAAACAAAGGAAGATCAAAATCAAAGTCTGGATAACAGACAACTTACTGAAATTGTGGCAAGGCTGGCCACATAAAAAAGAATTTCATGATTCCTAAGAAAAAGGAGAATGATATTGCAAATGCGATAATTGAAGAGATACAATATGCACTATTGCTGGCAATTAACAGTTATGTTGATGGCTGGATATTAGATTTAGGGTTTTCCTTCCTTACATCTTCCCTCCTGGAGTAAATGCGGAACTTTATTACATGTAACTTTTGGAAGACATATATGGCTGATAGAAAACCTCTAGACGTGGTGGGGATGGGAGACGTTGATATTGCACTACATAACAAGAGCAAATAGACTTTGCAAAAAGGTCAGGCACGTTCTTGAGTTGAATACAAACATCATTTATGTTGGGCAGTTCAATGAGGGTGGTCATTCAGTAGTGTTCTAAGATAGCACCTGAAAGGTTACTGAAGGAGCATTAATAGTGGTTCGGGGTAAGAAAACTAACACACTATATATGACTACAAATTTACTCAGGCGTGGACACATGAGTCAGAGATGCATTATGGGGAAGCAGAAGAAATTCAGTTTCTTGAAAAATGACAGTGCCAAAGGCAGCAAAACCGGATCTTGTACAGACATGTGGAGAACCAAAGAAGTATGAAGAAATTTTGCAAGATTAAAATTTGAGCAAGTGATAGCAGACTATGAAAGAGGAGATGGATTCCCTGTCAGGGAATAAGACTTGGGAGCTGACACAACTTCCATGAGAGAAGAAGACATTGCACAACAAGTGGGTGTACCGGGTGAAGACTGAGCTTGATGGCAGTAAGAGGTACACGACTAAACTTGTTGAAAAGGGCTTTCAACAAAGGCAGGATATTACCCATGCAGTGAGAGTTGTAAGCAAATATAAGAGTAACTCAGGAAAGAGATTGGAGGTACAAGGTTATGTTGATGATGATATGTCGAGTGAGGGTGTTACTCCTCATAAGCTGAAGTTGTGCTCATCTTCAGCTGGTCTTCTGGCATAAAAACCGAGGCTTTAAGTTGCAGAGGTGGAGAATATCATGTTTCAGAAAAAGAGCGGTGCAGCCAGTGGATGGGGCAGCCAGTGGATGGAGCAGTCACTGTCCTAGTCTCTAAGTTGGAAAATTATTGAGTGTGGAGCTTGTTCCACTTTTGGCAGTAAGATTAATTGGTTTTTAATCACTTATTTCCTTAATTAGCTTCCCGTTTCTTCTGCTTCAGGTTCTGCCTCATGTTGAAGTATTAAAGGAAAGCTTAATTAAAATAATCACTTATTAATTAAGCTTTCCTTCCCAGGATCCCACCACCTTTCATGATTCCAAAATCTAGCCTTTCCTAAATGAGTTTTTTTCTTTATATGGGCCTAAAAGAGTCTATTTAATGCTCTTTGGTTGGATTGGAGAAGCAAGCTTCTCCTAATTCTCTTCTGTAAATTTCTAGATTGCAGGAAGAAAGAAAAAAAGCTTGTTAAATTTCTTGCCTTAATCTTCTTCTCCTTAGTGGCTCTCAGTTAGAGAGAGAGAGAGAGAAGGTGAGGAGAGAAAGAGGAAGAGAGAGAAAGATTGTTGTCTTGTAATCGCCGAGGTGATAGACCGGTGTAATTCCTCATGTTATAAAAACCTTTGCAGCTTTGTGGACGTAGGCAATTTGCCGAACAACGTAAATTCTGCGTGTTTCTGCTATTTTTCTTCTTTAGAAACTTTTTCACAAAAACTGGTATTAAAGCTATGGTTTCAGATTAAGAAAGAATGATAGACGGAGAAGAAGTGATGACATCGTGGATCGAGAAGTTCAATGACACAGATTTTGGTTGCTCGAGGATGTAGATAGAGGACTACCTCTATGGGAAGAAACTTCACCTGTCGTTGCAGAGAAAAAAGCCAGAAAATATGGACGAGACAGAATAAAATGTGTTGGATCGATAGGTTATGGGGGTTATTCAATTGGTCGAGATTCATTACCCGCAACATCAACAAGGAGAGGACTATTGTATATCTCATGGCGGCTTTATCAGGTATGTATGAAAAGCCATCAGCAAATAATAAGTTGCAATTGATGAAAAAGTTATTCAATTTGAAGATGAAAGAAGTTATCTCTGTTACAAAGCATTTAAATGATTTCAATAATATCACAAATCAATTGTCGTCTATTGAAATTAATTTTGATGATGCGATACATGAGCTGATTGTAATTGACCACGCGGGCGTTGAGGTTGTATTGTTGAATAGTTGGTTTGCAAACTAACATATCGATGTTTTTGCTAACATATTGCAAGAAAGAACGATTGGGTCACCTGAATTATACATGTCATACATCTATATAACGCCGCAATATTGGGTAATCACACAATTTTAATTTATTCATATAGATTTTACTCATATCTGCATTGTACACTTAATTCAAAGAATCATTTTATGCAGATGTATAGGAAATTTAATAGGGCAACTTTATTGCAACATATCACAAAGGAAACCTTTAAGGATGTTGAGGTTATATTATTTCGTATCATTGATAATCAACATTGGACTTTGTTGGTGGGAGAACTAAAATTGAGAAATCAAAGAGTATACGAGTCTTTGCCCAACAATATGCATATGGATGTTTCTCGCGAAGTTGTAAGTATATTTACACAATTATTATTATCTTTGCATTGTTGGAGTCAATACCATCAGTAACACGCCAATACCAAACCAATAACAACACACCAAGAACACACCAATAACACATTATTACCACACCAATGTCACACTAACAACAACACAGTAATAATATACCAATTACACACAAATAACACACAAATAACACACTAATAACGCACCAATAACACCATTACCACACCAACAACAACACACAATACACACACCAATAACACCCCAATAACACACAAATAACACACCAATAACACATCATTACCACACCAATACCACACCAACAACAACACACAAATCACACACCAATGACACACTAATAAGACGCAACTGACACACCAATAACACACCATTATCACACCAATATCACACCAACAACAACACACAAATCACACACCAATAACACACAAATAACACACAAATACCACACTAATACCACACCAACAACAACACACAAATCACAGATTAATAACACAACAATAACACACAAATAACACACCAATACCACACCACTAACAACACACCAACAACTCACTAATAACACACAATTTCACCAACAACAACACACAAATCACACACTAATAATAGCCTAATAACACATAAATAACACACCATTACCATAGCAATAAATCAGGAATAACACAGCAATAAACTTTACAGGTCAAACTAATTGCAAAAGATGTCGCCCATGCTTTCAGAGCCAAACATGAGAAATTGTCACTTAAACTTGTTAAGAATATACCTACTAAAAACAATAACTTTGACTGCGGCATGTTCGCTTGTAAATACATGAAAAATTTAGTACAAGCTCAAGAGGTCGATTGGAGCGAGAATCTGAACTAGCAAGCATATATGGAAAGATTTAAAACTGAATTTGTCGATGTCATTTGTTACTTGTCCAAGAATAAATAATAAACAATTTTTCTGTCCCTTTAGAATTTGACACATTGTATGTTTGAGAATTTAATAAAATACAATTTGTATTTAAAATACATGTAGATACATTCAATTTATCCCTTTAGAATTAGATATTGCAAATATAATGCAATCTGTACAGTTTTTTAGCATATACATTATGTTGTTTGTTAATTTAACAAAAAATGTGGTTATTTTTAGAAACTATCTTTGATAGTGTTGTTTATAACATAAATAAATCCACATAAATACGAATAACATAGTGGAAAATGTCCAACATATTTCCATAACAAAACGGTATACATTCGATTGGTCTCATAACACAGCGCAGTCCATGTACCACAGAATAACACGTTAAATTTTAAAATAACTCGGTTTAAATTATGGAATAACACGTCGAATTTTAAAATAACTCAGTTTAAATCGTGAAATAACACGGGAAATATTCTACAAAATCGTTGTATAACAAGGTGGAATATTCCTCCAATAATGCGACATAACATAAGTGAATATTTCCCTAACACCGCGACATAACATCGGAGAGTATTCCCCTGACACCGCGATATAACACGTGGGAATATTCCCCTGACACCGCGATAAAACAAGGGGAATATTCCCATAACCCCGATGTTTTCATTCGTTTTTCTCTCTTTTATTTTAAAAAGAGTCGTCAGTCTGTCGATTGTCGTATACTTCCCTTATTCAAATAAATCTCCCTCCCGAATTAGATCACTGATTCGAAGAGGAGAGGAACTGAATAAGAAGGGACATACGACAAAGTGACAAACAAGAGAAAACAAAAAACGTGGAGAGTCTACATGTGGTAAACCTCACAAGGATATGTTAAGAGTGTTCGCTCAAACAAGATCGGGGGAAAACACCTTAAACCAATATCCATGAAAGAGTACTTACATAGACTACCCATAACCAGAGAGTAAGGTGTAGGTGTCTGTTATGGGGTGAAGAGCATTCTCAAGGGGATGTATCCCACTTGGTTAATTACATCTTGGGGGGTACCCAAGAATACTCTCGATAAAAGAAGTTTCGCTTGGATTATCGTGAACCTGGGGCAATAGATACTAAAAGGAACGTTATTTCGTGTGGGAACAATCCCAATGCTTCAAAGCTCACGCTAAACCATCGGGCAGAGAGTGAGTCTCTCACATCCCAAATGGGTAGCGGCTCATCAATACACCGGGCCCACGAAATAACCTAAATCAGCTTGACGGAGATATTCCAACGCGTTAAAGCACGTCTGAGCCATAAAGGCAGATGACAAATCATCGTATCCCAAATGGGCGGCAGTTCATCGGCATCGGGCCGTCAAGGTGATATCAACGAAGTCAAGGAGCGATAGGGCTCAAAGAGGCTCAACAAAAAGTAAGGTAGAGTGATCCTAAAAGGTAGAGATAACTGGGTCGGGGTACCACAGACCCGTCATCCACAGCTACTAGGACCCTAAGTCTACCTGGTTGTGAAGGTAGTCGGCCCAACACGTCCTGAGATCCCCGGTCAGCAATCCGTGAATTTTGTCGTCCACGAAAACCTCGGTAGCCTTAAAGTTAAAGGAAATAAACTCTATCATATGACTAAAAGCTGGAGCTCCAAGAGGTGTGACTTATACTTACCAAAATAGCGAGGATGCCTTAGGAAAGAAAACAAAGTGGAGGTTCAACTACAAAGCTGGAAACGCTCCGGGAGCCTTCTAAAACCCTAGGTGCACTAGACAACCACCTATAAAGAGATATGTTGGGTCAGTTAGGCTGGAGAAGCACGGAGGCTCCTCCTTGGGACATGCAAATATGAATGCATTTATCTAGAGCGATTTTTAAGTATTCTGGATTCCCTATTAATATATGTAGGAAAGTAAATGTTGCAATTTTTAAGTCCTAAATATTTTAATCTTAAATTTTAATTATCTTGAATATTTTATTTAGGATTTTTTAAGTAGAAAAATTACAATTTTAGGGTCCTTAATGAACCTAAATTATATCGCGTAATCCCATGTCACAGAAAGAAACAAGGAAAACACATGCAAGTGCAAACATGCAATATGATGCAAAAAACAAAAAAAGTAAGTCAAATTAAAATAATAAACAGGCCGGTGTCAGTGGGTCAGCAACATATCCTAGAAAAGAAAAGGGCGGCTAGACTCCGCATATACATGCCCGGTCCTAATTCTATACATCAATATAAAATGCAGAATTAAGAACGGGGCACGAGCATCTGCTCCTGGTTCCCTCCACGTGATTCCCGTGCTAACATCTCGGGAATCCATGCCCGTATCTTATTTTTGCTACAGGACTCTCCTAGACTCTAAAAAGTAAGTTGAAAAATAAAAGACTCAATCATGCATGAAAACAAGTGTCAGCGGGAAAACTCACATGCAAATAACGTATCATGAGTTATGTCTTAAAAGTGGGGGAGCTAATAGCACCTCCAAGCAGAAGGGTCAAAAATCATTACTTGTTCCCCCTATAGTGGTACCTGTGTGCAAATAAATAGGCATGGATCCCTGCAGAAGAACGCCTTAACATCCTACCACACATATGAAGCATTCAAGCACACCACAAGCATAATGCAAAAGAAAGACACCTGACTAAGGCAACTATTCCAGCAGAGAGAAATAGTCAGGCATAAAAAAGACTACATAGTACCCTAAATTCTAACCTAGCACACTATCTAACGAAAAGTGCGTTAACTTAGTATCTAAGTGCGGGGTAGGTCTGGGTATAGTGTGACTTTGACGGTATCCTTATACCGGCCCCATCCTAAAGATCTGAAGGATCTAAAGGGTGTTGTGAAGAGGGGTGACACAAGTTAGATCTATTAGATCTTTAGCAAAGTCATACTCGTATCAATCTCGATGACTTAACTCGCATTGCTCACCGAGATCAACCCAACAAGCAATGCTTGTTAAGGCATCGCGACCGACACGGGGTCACTCTCCTAATGAGTGTGGCTCGCTATCCATGCAAATGCAAGTATAGACTGTCATGTGACATAAGTAATGAGTGTACCGTGGGGCAATGACTCAAGAAAAGATGGGCATACCGTGTATGCAGTGGCCTGAACAAATGGATGTGTCATAGCGGCAGTGACATGAAAGGTGAACATGCCGTAGCGACAATGGCATGAAGGTGTGCCAAGGTGGCAGTGACCAAAAGGGATGGGCATGTCGTGGAGGCAGTGGCCCAAAGAAAGGTGTACCGAGGCGGCAGTGACTTGGAGACAGTGGTGATTTTCACTAGGGAGCATCACCTAGGTGCAGATGCAAATGCAAATGCAAACACATATGATGCAACATGCAAACAGTCAAACATGCGATATAATTATAAAAGCAATACAAACATTGAAGTGATCGGTCGACCGGATTGTGGTGGTCGGTCGAACCAAAGTAAACGATCGATCGGGCTAGAAAGGTCGGTCGAACCAAAGTGCAATGCATCATCAGGTCGAGGCGGCTGATCGGAGCAAAGTGAGATGCTCTTCGGGTCAGGGCGGTCAGTTGGAGCGAGGTGAGATGCTCGTCAAGCCGGGGCGGCCAGTCGGAGGGAGGTAAGATGCTCGTCGGGTCGGGGCAGTCAGTCAGAGTGAAGTGAAATACAACATGCACCAAGAAAAAAATATAATATGTAGCAAACCAACTGTCGGCACTATTTTTGGTGTGGGGTTTGCCCGTAAGAAGCTGTCGGTCATCGGAATCGAAATCCCGTTGCCCGCTTC
>JXCR01141070.1:5191-45008 GCA_002079205.1 Phalaenopsis hybrid cultivar
GGTACAGTGTCGACTATGAATCCTTGTCATCCTCTCTGGCTTAACGATCCAGTGTTTGGAGTCGATGTCTTAGTCCTTATCTTGTGTTGTCACTAGAACTGACCCCACTGATATCATTCTGTTGGTAAGAGTTCCGGTGATCTCAGGCTCTGCTGAAGGAAGTAGAATTATGTGCTTCCCTTTCTTGGTAAATGAGTATGTGTTTTTGAATCCATCGTGTTGAGTCCTCCGGTCAAACTACCACAGTTGTTCCAACAAAATGTGACAAACATCCATTGGGACCACGTAACACCACACCTAATTTTGCAACTAACCTTCGATCGAGGACTCTACCAAACATCTCTGGTCGAGGTTGATCAAATTCTCCTTCAACCATGTTAGTGAGTACGGTTAGGAGTGTCTCTAAGCTGTGAGTCTCAGTTTCTCTACCATTTGAGTCGATGTCATGTTCTTGTTGCTCCCACTGTTAATGTTAAGACTGTATAAGTTTTTGTTCACTGTAGTGGGTATAGAAAATGTTTGGTGAAGCCACTGCGGATCTCTCGTGCCAATATCGACCTGTAGGACTCGTCGAACAATGAGTGCCTCTCACTCATGGTCGGGTCAGTCTGATGTGTCGTGAGAGTAGCTCGAACCTTCCTGACTGGTGGTGGAGTTGGCGGTACAGTGTCGACTATGAATCCTTGTCATCCTCTCTGGCTTAACGATCCAGTGTTTGGAGTCGATGTCTTAGTCCTTATCTTGTGTTGTCACTAGAACTGACTCCACTGATGTCATTCTGTTGGTAAGGGTTCTGGTGATCTCAGGCTCTGCCGAAGGAAGTAGAATTATGTGTTTCCCCTTCTTGGTAAATGAGTATGTGTTTTTGAATCCATCGTGCTGAGTCCTCCGGTCAAACTACCACAGTTGTTTCAACAAAATGTGACAAACATCCATTGGGACCACGTAACACCACACCTAATTTTGCAACTAACCTTCGATCCAGGACTCTACCAAACATCTCTGGTCGAGGTTGATCTAATTCTCCTTCAACAATGTCAGTGAGTACGGTTAGGAGTGTCTCTAAGCTGTGAGTCTCAATTTCTCTACCATTTGAGTCGATGTCATGTTCTTGTTGCTCCCACTGTCAATGTTAAGACTGTATATGTTTTTGTTCACTGTAGTGGGTATAGGAAATGTTTGGTGAAGCCACTGCGGATCTCTCGTGTCAATATCGACCTGTAGGACTCGTCGAACAATGAGTACCTCTCACTCACCTGGGGAAAGATGATGTATCTCGCTCTGTTCCTCTGCTCTCCTCCATGGCACCTGATCTGTAAGTGTGACTAATATGCTCATGGAACAGCTAGAGGCGATATGACCATAGCCATGGCATTTATAACACTTCCTGGTCGACAAGCTGTTGGAGGAGCTACCATTCTGCTTCTTCCCACTCTGATCTTGAGTGTCACTCCCTTGCCTGGGTCTGCTTTTGTCTCTCGGGGTACCCCTGTCAGTTGTGGTAACTGTAGGTGATTGTCTGCCTACAGATTGCTGCCTGAAGGATGACTGTTGCTGACTCTGGTATTGTTGTCATTCCACCTTCAGGGCTAGCGTCCGGATATCCCCAGCTTTCAGTACGGTTGTAGTTGCACCACATTGTTAATACTAGGCTTCAGGCCCCCAAGCTATCTGACCACTGTACTCTCATTTGGCTCCATCATATCACACTTCATATGTAAATGATCAAACTGCTCCGTAAACTTTTCTACTGACAGATCTCTCTATTTGAGGTGATGGAGCCTCAAAAACATATCTAGGCAATAATGGGGTGGGGGATATTTCATCTGCATTGCTTTCTTCATCTTCTCCAGCATGGTAATCTTATCGTTGCTTCTCTCTTTTTTTCTTTGTCTCTATAAGTTCTCCCACCACAAAAAAGCACACTTCTTCAACTTGATGACCACTAATTTGGCAGTCTATCCTCTGACACATCTTTATACTCGAAGAATCGCTCAACAGCCTCTAATCAATCAATGAATTCCCTAGGATCCATAGCTCTTTCGAACTCGAACAGATCTACTTTGATGTCGAAGTTTAGTGTCCTCCAAGTGATATCTCCTCTTTGCGACTCTCCCTCTCAGGAGGATTCAAATATCCCTCTCTAGGCCTACTCTGATACTGGATTCCGAAACACCATGACCTATCTTCTTCGTCGCTGAAATTATCCCTATGGAAGGGATTTAGATCCTCAAAGATAAGGTGGCATACATATAAAAAAATTAAGTTCAGGTGTTAGATATGAAAATACATAAGAAATAAGTGGTATGTAGGTAAATCTTCTAAGAAAAAATCTTAATTCTAACTGGTTGATTGTATAAATTAAAAAGGAACAATAGTTTCTTCTAAATATAGTATTAAAAATTCACACAAGATTGAATGGAAATTAAATATTAAAAAAAAGTTTCAAGCATTCTCTAAATTACTTAATTATGGAGGCAATCATTAGTGGATCAAAAGAGCCTTTTTTTAGAATTATCTTAATGAAGAACTTTTCTGCTGCTCGTGCAAGTGATTATAGCCTTGGAGGGAATGAAAACTCCCCAATGTTGAAGCTTGTCAAAAAATGCACAAAGAAACAAACATTTAGCGGAAATATGTGATCTGTTCTCCCCCAGGACATCCCGATGATCATTGACGGGAGTCTGTGAGCCCTCGCCGGGCAAGCCAAGTATTAGTAGGAATAGCCTTTAGACTAAGGCGCCACCAGAAAGTTCTCTCCCAAGGTCTGAGTTTAATTCTCCTAAGCCAGCTGTGTGTCCTCCAGATGTCTGAACTCGGCTTGAAAAGCTGTACAGTTAATGATTTGCCAGAGAATTGCTTACATAATTTTGAATGTCCATAGTNGAATGTCCATAGTCTTGCTGTTGTCGATAGGAATAGTGCATATGACCTTGCTCAGTTCCTCTCCAAAAAGTTATTTGATAATCCCCGTCATGTTGGTTTACACAGGTTCTGCCATGAAACATGATGCAGGCCCTTTCTGCCATGTCCGGTGCCCCACAGGAAGTTCCCACCATGTAGTTCCAGCTCTCTAGAAACACTCTTTGGAATGTCGGTGAGTGTTAGGAGATACATTTGGTAACACCAGATATGCAGATTTGAGAAGAGTAATTCGTCCTGCAAGAGAAAGACGTCTACTTCCCCAATAATTCAGTTGCAATCAGCGTTAGAAAGGAATTTGCTATAATCAGCCTTAAACCAGCTTCTTCTGGGTTAGCATAATACCCAGGTAGGAAATTTGCTCCACTTGAAGAAATTTCAGTATCTTGGCTAGTCTCCTTTTCTTCCAGTTTGGGGTGCATTTACTAAAACAAAATCATAGAACTGTCCTTCACGGCAGAGTTCGATGCTTCAGCAAAGAGTAGGATGTCGTCGGCATAAAGGTGCGATAGCCCGGGACTGTGTCTACTGAGTTGGATTCCAATGTTTCCAACCCTTTGTTTTAAGGCTAGGGAGAGCAGATCGGAGCCTAGAATGAACAAATATGGGAAAGGGGGCACCCTTGATGGAAACCACATTCAACATGAATCCAATTGAACCGCTCCCATTGATCATAATGGCAAATTTAGGATGACATATACATCGAAGCAACCAATTAAAAAACGTAGCATGAAAAACCTCTCAACATAACCTCCTGGAGTGGGGACCAGCTCATTCTATCATTAGCCTAGTCCATGTTCATTTTAAGTGCCATAAGCCCCCATGTGGCTGTGGAATGCTTAAATTTGTTCACTGCTTCTTAAGCAAGCAGAAAATGATTGGAGATAGTTTTGGAGGGAACAAAAATCGCTTGCTCCTCAGAAATAATACTTGGAAGTAAGCCTTTGAGACGGTTCAACAAGAATCTTGGCATTAACTTTAGAGATAGTCTAACAAAGTTTAATTGGCCCGAATTGTGCCGGGATTTTAGCACCCAAAATTTGCCATTGACAATTTTGCAGTACCATTTGAAGAACGGGGAAGTGATCCCATGCATGCCTGGTGATCGGTTCTGCGCCATTGAGTGAATCTCAGTGCATATTTTTCTGCTCCGTCACCTCCGCAACAAGCAATCATTGTAAGGCAGAATTTTTTAGCGGGAACTCTGACAAACTAGACCAACAGGCGTAACACATTACCTCTTTAATGAAAACAACATCATTGAAGAAGTTAAGCTTTGGATGGTCTTCATATGGGAAAAAAAAGGATGATTTACATACCTACCACTCAATTTCCATGTATTTACATATCTAACATATAAACATCAACTCTACATACATACCATGATACCTATGCAAAAAAAGGCATCTTTCACCTTTTAGAAGTTAAAATGATGGTATTTTTTTCGTGATACGAAAGATTTATGTAGTATAAATGTAAGAAGTAAAGTTTAGCCGTTAGATATGTAAATACATAGCAGTTAAGTGATATGTATGCAAATGCCCTCCAAATACAAAAAAATTGTTGCAAAGGAGAAAGCACCTCTTTTAAACTACTTTTTCCTATAAGTGAAAGGGAGATTTGGAATCTAACCAAATAGGAACAACAAGGTTACCAATGTCCCCCTAAAACATCACAAACTACACATGTGCCACATAGCCTGGTTTACCTTCATGGCAACCAAGAGAACCTCTTCCTATGTAAAAACTGAAAATCCATCATTTTTTGGTGTCCTGATAACAAGTTTCCTCCCACCAAACATCTCTCATTGAGAGCACCAAACAATGTGGTATTCATTTTGCATTAATCTTAAAGCGAATTTCAAAGTTTTTTCACTTGATAATCCTGTGTTGATAAATTTGGTGTTTGAATCTTTCACTCCATATCTTATTCTAAAAGTAAGAGAAGATTTGCATGCATACCACTTAATTCTTATGTTTTTACATATCTAACACCTAAATTTCAATTGTTACATACATACCATCTTGCCTACGCATTACAAGGTGTATTTCACTATTTAAAAGTTAAGATGGTGGTATTTTTTATGTGACATCAAGGATTTCAGTGGTATGAAAGTAAAGAAGTAAAATTTAGGTGTTGGATAAGTAAATACAGAAAAAGTGGGTTGTATGTATGTAATTGGCCAAAAAATTAATTGTCATGATAGCAATCTTACAAAGTCAAATGCATGGCTGATTCTTTCTTAGGCTGGAAGGGGGGTTTTGCTATCTCATAAAATAAATGCCCACTGAATGCTCTACTAAAGTAAGCCATATCCACATATATCAGAGATTCAGATTCAACAATTCAATTCAAGAGGATTTACATACAAACCACTCGACTCCTATCTATTTATATATCTAACACCAAAACTTCTATTTTTTTGTGATCTAAATGTAAAAAGTGAATTTTAGGAGTTAGATATGTAAATAAGTAGAAATTGGGTGGTATGTCTTCAATTTATTTGTACACTTACTTCTATAGATAGCTAATATAAGCACTGTGCTGATTCAATTCGTTAAGAAAAAAATTGTTCTCCTGCAATATAAATCTCGGATTACCAAATTTTGGTTCTAGAAGATACATCTAATTTCATTTTAGGTTTACCAAAACTGCAATTTCTTGTGCACAAAACACAAAACAATTGCTTTCAAGGCAGACAAAGAACAGGCGCCCTCACAAAATGTTGGCTTAAAAAAAGCTAGATAATGTTGCATAATCAAATTACAAAGCAAAAACAGAGCTCATGGGATTGATTTCAAGATCAAACGGATAAAAAAATTGGAGGTCCGGCAGTTAAACCTGCGTCAGATCGATGCAAAGGGAATACGTATTTGGATCACTGGTCAGAAGGAGAAGAATCTTGAAAGAGAGAATGGAGGTCGGAGGAGAGGAGGCCGGAGGGTTCCAGAGCGGCTTCGCGGAGNATGGTGGTATTTTTTATGTGATATGAAAGATTTGGGTGGCATAAATGTAAAAAAGTAAAGCTTAGGCGACAGATATGTAAATGCCCCTAAAATAAACTGTAGGCTCAATATCTGTAAAAAAAAACTGCCTCTTTTATCTCTTCAATGCTAAATTGACTAAGCATCATCATGGGGATGAAGTTTTTCAAAGTCAATAGAGTATAACGATTTCTTTTACTGAAATCTTCCTTCTAAAACTTGTTAAAAGCTACTGAAATGTAAACTATGATACATGAATGTGCATATTCTTCACCAATCGTAATTGAACGAATAAAATTAAGCTTTCTCCTCTTGTTGGCCATCTTCTATAACTATAACATGTGTTTTTATCTCCCTCTGAAATACCAATTCTCTTCTAAGTACTGATTCATGTTAGCCCTTTTGTGCAAGCAGTTTTCCCCTTTTTCATTTTGGGGCATTTGCATACAGAAGACACAATGTTTTATATATTTATATATCTAACACCTAAACATTCATATTTACCGGCATAACGCTCAAAGCCTTAACTTCACATCAAAAATATCATAATCACTACCTTTTTAAAAGTGAAATACACATTTGCATGCGTAAGTTTATGATACCAAGGTGTTATAAGTGTAAATATCAAACTTTCAGTGCTAGATATGTAAATAAATAAGATTTGTGTGGTAAACATGTATGTAAATTTCCCTTCCATTTTTTTGTGGCCAGAGTTTACTCTTATCACTCTAGACGTTAGAAGATGCGTTTGATGTACCTGTCGAAATCTTCTCTTCCAGTTTTTTCTCAAAAAGTTCTAACATGCTTCTATTGTGCCCTTCATCTTTGAAGGGCTACTAAGATTCGAAAAATCTATTAATATTTCACTGCTTGTTGCACAATGAATTTGTAAAATAACTACAAAAAGAAATAAAAAAGCATGTCTAGATAGAGAGCAAGTGGAAATGAAAGTGAATAGATGATTATTGTTAAATATGGAAATTGCCAGATTTTACAGCTCTGTTATACGCCAACAACATTGTTGTTTTTATGATGTTGTATTATTAGCACAAAATTCTTTGATTTGCCTTCCAGTTTTTTCTTTTCCATTTTTTGAGCAGTTCATCCAACATAAAATGTTAAAAATTTCCTTTAATTTTTGAGCAGTTTATCCAGCCATTTTCCTTAAATTATTGTGTTTTACGAAACTTCGTCTATTAGTAATCCTACTGATCATTTGAATGCACATATAGTTGATTAAGGGAAGATTTACATACATACATTTAAACTTAAATTTTTAGATACATGCCTATTTAAAAATTAAATTGGTGGTGTTTTTTATGTGACATTAAACATTTGGGTAATTTAAATGTAAAGAAGTAAAGTGTAGGTGTTGGATATGTCAATACATAGGAAATTGGGTGATATGTCTGTAAATGCCCCATGTTTAAATAAAAAAAGATGCACCTTAACATAATTTGCCTGTTAGGAAATGGTAATGATGATTACTATGGTTGGGCAATGAGATCATTGTTTTATGTCACTTGCTCTGAGCCTTTATTTTGTTCTATTTGTAAAATAAAATCTCTTCATGTTCAAGCTATATGTGCATTTCAATATTTTTATACAAGCCTATCACATATCCATCACCTGATGCATTATTTGGTGAACGTGGGATTGTTTATGCATCAGTTTTGAAGTTGGACAACTCATTGTTGCTTTGTTAATTACGGTCTATTAATAGAAATCTCTTATTTTAAAAGTTTCAGACCATTATTAAGCATTGAAGCTCTGTTTACTTGATAAACTACATTCAGTTCATGAGTGGCATTGTTGTGTTTGACCTTTTGAGAACCTTTAGTGTATTCTTTTATCAAAGAATGACTTCATCCTTAGGTTTCCTATAGGAGGATCCTGGGCCAGATATATATGAGTTTGTCATTCCTAAAATTCTTTGCTGCATATTTTTTAGATGGAAGATTTATATCTATGTCTTTACATTTCTAACACCAAACTTCAATTTTTACATACATGCCGCCTTAATTATGCATGATAATGTGTATTTCACTTCTTAAAAGCTAAATTGGTGATATCTTTGATGTGATATGAAAGATTTAGCTGGTTTAAATGCAAAAAATAATAAATAAATAAGAATTGGGTGGTTTGTAGCCCCTTTTTAAATATATGACAAACTTTACATTTTTGTGAAGGTTTTTCCCCTTCCTCAATATTTGTAACTTAAACGTTGGATGGATGAAATTTAACGATACTAAAGTTATGCTTTTGAACTTTTTTTTTTTAAATTTAATCTCCCTCAGTCTAGAAGTGCTCAAAGGCCTAGATCAGACTATTTGGGTGAAGGGTCAGTGAGTACATTATATGGCGGGTTCGCGGATTCAGTGTAGTGCAAATGATTTGTAAACTCTTTCTTTTGAGTTGTCATCTACCACAAATAGATAGTATCAAACAATACCACTATCGTAATTTTTTTTTCTTTATTATAAATATTATGAGATGACATTCTAGGAACTTCAATATCTAAAAAACTCAACACACTTCAGATATAATATCGTTTTGGTTTTCAGGTTGATCAATTAAGCTTGATGAGATACTATTTTGCATTTTCAGTTTGAAAAAATTTTTGAAACTCAATAGGCTAATCTTTGTTTTGTTCCCTCCCTTGAAGATTAGGCGAAAAAATGGTTGTAATTTAAAAAAGGTGGCATCTATGATAACAAACATTTTCTTATAATTGGGATGAAAGCATTTATACCCCTTTTGGATAGGAGCATGACCAATAAACACATATTTTTTTTGCCTTGGGTTTCAAGTTTTCCTTGACTATGAATGTGAACGAAAGCAATACACTCAAATATCTTTAGAGGTAGAGATGATGAGAGCTAATTTTTTGGAAATTCTTTTTAAAAAACATCAAAAAGTGTTTCAAAATTTAAAATCTTATTGTGTATTCTATTTTATGAGAAATGTGATATTTAGACGCCTGGTTGGTAAATAATAATGCCAGAGCTACCTTTAATAAGTATTTGTTTTTCCTTTAGCCATGTCATTTTGTTGTGGAGTGTCATCACAAGGGCTTTGATGAAATTATTTTTTTTTGATAAAAAATTGACTCAAAATATATTTTAAATACTCTCGTGAATTATCATATTGTATTATTTGAATGATTTTTTGAAATAATGTGTGTGCCATGATATACAAATTTTTTAAAATTATTTTCACTTCTGATTTTTATTTTATTAAATAAATACAACTTAATCTCGTGTGATCATTAGTGTAAGTAACATACCTTTTTTTTCACAGAATGTATAAGGTTTTTAAAATGTCCCTACATATAGTTATGAATTGGAGTAAATGATTTAGTTGGTTTGTATATTTGTGAAGAAAATGACGCACAATATTTTCTTAGCAAATTGACAAACTTAACATTGAAATAAAGACATTTTTTTTAATAATTTGAGAAATGAGTATTTTAGATACTGAAAATTAGAATGATATAACTTATAATTCCATATCATAATATCATTGTATTTAGAAATAGAAATAAAATTCAAACCAGTACTTTAATAGTCTATGCAAGTCTAGTCTATCTTCCAAATAATAGAGTCTATTTTTTTCCTTAACACTTTCAACCATCCTCCATGTGGTCAATTTCTTAAACTCACAACAAGAAGATTGGAAATTTGTTTAATATTGATGATCAGTGGTAATTTTGCTATTGGCCCAATCACACGTTAGATTACTTATATGAAGAACACGCGAAGGGTGGGTTAGCAATGTGGTGAGTTTGACAATTCTTATTTCGGTAATTATTGAGAGGAAATCATCAACAATTTTGACATTTTTATTTCCTGCTAAAGGTCTATAGAAGAAAAACAATTCAAAACAACCTGTCAAGTGATCAATTATGCAAGAATTAGTTATCCAAGAATGAGAAAAATTAGGAATAACATCTAACAAAGCAGTGGCTAAAGAGTTACCCTTCTGTACTAAGGAGCAAGACATAGTCAAAAACATTTTGGATTGAAATAATTTGTACAAGTGTTCTAATTGCTCATTAGCGAGCGGACTGCATTCAAGATAGCATGAGGCTCCTGACTTTCTTTAGCAGTAGCTTGGTAAGCTCGACTTTCATGCTTAGATTTTGATTTCCAATTTTCTCATGAAGCTTCCAACTTGCTCTTTCGTGTCATGATTTTTTTGTAATGTTCGCACCACGATTTCTTGCACATTTTTTTTACAGTGTCAACCCATTTTGACACAAGAGTCTTGTTCTTCTGTTTAATGTTACAATATAATCGGCTTTGCACAATATTATTTTTTTTTTCTTAACTCTTCACGTCTTACTTCAGAGAAAACTTCTCGAATCGAGAGAGAGACTTCCTGCCATGATTCGACCTCGAACTTGGTTTAAACTCCGATTAAGGTTGGTTAAGAACATGTAGACCCTGTCGTTTCTCCATCTCTTCTTGTAGCGAGCATAATCATTCGAATTCTCTTACATGTCATCATAATATTGATCTACGTAGTGACATTGCAATCATTTTATTTGGATTTTTAAAGTTGAGTTTCAACTCAAAAATTTGTGAAGAATTCTCCAATTCTGAATAGAGATCTCGAAAGCCCTACTAGATATCTCGTGCAGTGGGAAGGAATATATGAGGATTTCTTATGGTAGGTTCCGTGGAGTCGATAGCCACAACATAACTAGAGAATTTTTATATTATCATTTTTTCAGATTCAGATTGCTAGCAGTAGGTTTTGAAATTTCTCCGGTTAAATGCTCAATTTTACTTCTCCCATCAAACGTCAATTTATGGATTGAGCTCACTCGAGGTAGTTGTGTTCACTAAGTTTTATAACTATGAGGTATGATGATAAATTTTGAGGAAAATACTCAGCCAATAGAACCATGAGAGGAGTTCTAGGGTGAGGTGAGGTGGTTTCGGAATTACTAGAATTGATCAATGTGGTAGAATTTCTTGAACTCCTGTCATCATTCCTAATTTGTACAACATTCTCATAATCTGAGAAGAGCAGCACACATGCAGTTGTTACCTCGAGTGAAAAAATAAACACACCCTGGTTCGCATATGGGTTTGGCCTACACAGTTTCAACCCTGTTGTCGATGACAAAGGAAGAATAAGGAAAAACGATGGATTAGAGTCTCAAATCAGGCTCGTCGGGTCTATGAACATCGTAATCCAGTTGTTGTCTTCCCAACTAGCTTTAATCGTGGCTATATCATGAGGATGGTATTGTACAAAACCAGGAGGAGCATGATGGATGCGAAGGCTTCTCAGAAGGGCAGAACACACAGTCAACCAAGTCGACGGGATTTGATCTCTGTTTCAAAAGTGATAGTCTACTTTGATATCATGTGAGTTTTCGGAGGGAAAAAATAATTATTTCTCTTTAATTCCATAGGAAATGATTACAAGATAAATAGAAGGGGATAGCTCCCACATTAGAAAATCATAAAATCACTAATAACTCCCCATGATAGAAAAAAATGAAACAAGAATTATAATATACTAATAATTCTAAATTCTCAAAAAAAAAACTAAAATAGGAGATGCTAGAATTAAGTTCTTCCTAAAATTCCAACAATTAGGTGTTTTTTGGTTATGTCATACACAATGTGCATATAAAGCACACACTTTAGTAAATTGAATCTAACAAATCACAATGAATATCACATCATATTATTCTATTTAACAAAAATCATACATATCAAAATCATGAAAAGATCTATGAAATTCAAAGGAAACTATTAATAAATGAGCATTTACATGCATTGCACACAATTCTTATGTATTTACACATCTCACACCTAAACTTTCATATTTACACATATAACACTCAAATTTTTAATACCACATCAAAATAGCATTAATACCGCTTTTTAAAAGTTAAATACATCTTTTCATGCACATGTTTAAAACACCAATATGTTCTATAAATATGAAAGTTTTGGTGTAAGATATATAAATACATAAGAATTTCATGCTGCATGTATAAATTGTCCTAATAAAAATTTATGACCAACTAGAAAGCAATAGGGCACCTTCATTGTTTGATGAGCAACATAGGATTTTAACCGTCGCCAAATCATATTATATGTAGTAAGTGTTTTGCCACTTTGTCTAGGGCTGTAAATGAGTCGAGCTTGAGTAATCTCAGGCTTGGCTCGTGTTTGACTCGTTCGAAAGTGCTCGTTCGAAATCGGCTTGTGTTCGAAATTGGCTCGTGAACAGCGTGTTCATGTTTGGCTCGATTTAAATGTTCTTGTTCGTAGGGCTGTCAAAAAAGCTCGTTGTTCGCGAACAGTTCGTGTTCGGTTAGTCAATGAGTTCGTGTTCGATTCGTTCGATAAATAAACGAGACGAACATGAACAATTTTTTTCGTTCGGTTAGTTAAACGAACCAAACACGAGCAGTAAAGCGTTCGTTCGTGTTCGAATCGTTATTGTTCGAAATATAAAATAATTTAAAATAATTATATATAAAAANTAACAATCCGAGAGATCGCCTTGGGTTACCGTTACCGAAGCTATCGCTGCAGTGATCGCCGCTTGGTGAAGCAGAAGATGACGGAGCGGTAAACGAGGAAGGAGATGGCGTGGGAGGGGTCGCCGCCATCGTTGTGTGCAGGAGATTAGAAAGCTCGCAGCGGCGATGAAGATAATGAGATAATTACAGTTAGGTTTAGGAAGGTTTACATACATATGCCACTCGATGCATATCTATTTACATTTCTAACCTCTAAAACTTCAATTTTTACATATAAATTCTTACCTTTGCATGAAAATACATATTTTTATTTTTAAAAATTTAAATAATAATGTTCTTTATGTAAATTGAGACATTTTGATGGTATAAAGTTAAAAAGAGGACTTACCTTGCACTCAAAAGTATTAAATTAGTTATATGAGGTTCAAACTTTAATATATCTGAAATTTAAATTCATAACACCCAATTCTCATACATTTACTTATCTCACGCCCAAACTTTGATTTTTACAAGTGAATGCATTGTGGTGTACAAAGACCTCTGAAACTCTCATCTTTCTTCTCCTTTCGCTCCGCTCCTATCGTAGTGACAGGATCATGGTATACAAAGTCCTCCAAAACTCTCATCATTCTCCTTCTTCTGTCCCTCTCCTACTCGAAACTATCACCGATGGCATCGTGCCAAACAACAAAAATGACAACTTAAAATCTTGTGTGGTCTTAAATCCAATTTCTAGTCTTGCCAATCAACAAGAATTGTTATCTAGATTCAAGTAGAAGCGGGTTTGAAGGAGGTGAAATATGGAGCTTCTGAGCTCTTTGCTCGTTATGGTCCTGTCGATGTGTGTAAATATGAAAGTTTAGATGTGAGATATGTAAATACATAAGAATATATAAATGTCCCTTTATCTTTTCAATATAAAAAAGAAAACTTTTTTTTATTAAAGATATTTATAAGCAAAATAATAATAATGTATACTTTATAAAAATAAGAATTTAAGCTCCTGTCTTTCTTCTTCCACTCCATCCCTACTCAAAACCATTGAGGAAGATTACTCTCATCATTCTCCCCCTTCCTCCTACTGACATTCACATGATTCAACTCCTCTAAATTTGTAAATTCGTTTTTTAATGGGATTTGCTATCTAGATTTATGGCAACATGAAGGAAGAAAAAGGATATTTAAGAACCTGCAGCATTCAAAGATGTGATTTTTGTTGTTTGGCAGGATTTAGATTGAATCCTCATACCAAAAAGCCTCCAAGTCACATTACTTAAAAAAAAATTCTACTATCAAACAACCCTTAGTCACATTTCTTCAAGAAAAATTCTTCTCAAGTTCAGCTAAGATTGATCTATTTCTTTATTCCTTATTAAGGTAGGCTTGGATTGTTGTTGCTATCACTCATATGATTGGGGCAGATTTTGAATTTTTGCTTGGGTCAAAATTACAGAAAACCCCCTCTTCCTATAAAAATTACAAAATTTAGGGTGGGAAATTACAAAATTGAGGGTTGTTTGTTGTGAGCATGGGTTTGTCCCTTATTTTATACAACATAAATGTTACTTTTTAATTATCATATTAGATTCTCTATTCTCTCTGAAAAGCATAAGCTTAGTCAGAGTAGATCAACATAAATTTTGATATCTATGATACTACACTATCTTTTACTTTTATTTTTCATTATGACGTATCATTATTGATCGTATTGGCTCTCACTTGGAGTCTTTTAATTTCTTTATTATAACAAATTAATAAAAAAACAAAAGATTGAGATAGACAATTATAATGTTCAAGATTAATAAGTTCAAAGAAATTTTGGGCTTTAGAGAACCAATATACTCTGAGTTATTATCTAGTAAAGTATTATAAAAGCATGCATGTGGCTTTCTAAGATGTCATGGACAATGAGAAAGGAAATATGGATAAAAAGTAATCATGGTGAATCAATTATTCTTCAAGAATGTGATCTAGTTGGAGGCCTTGGAAAAGAGAAAAAAAAAGTACGGTTTAAATTGAAGTTATTGCCCAATGACTAAAACCCTCTCCAACCAACATTATTTGGTAGAAAAAAGTTATTTTTGTTTAAAAAAAAGCACTCTAATGCAGTCACACCTTAAAAAAGTTTAGTTACTCATGATTTATGTGACATTAATTTGGTTGTGGAAGAAGAATATGGTGATATTAGCAAACATCCATGGTGGAAGAGATTGTTTGCTTAGGAATTGCTTGTTGGAGCCTCTAGAACTTATATTTGGAATTTATTTAGATTTTTTTAGATTTTGATATAGCTCCAAAAATAAAAAGAGGAAAGGGGAAGGAAGTCTTCGATAATAAGAAATTCATCAATTTTAAAGCACAAGATCGATACAACGAGTTTTTCTTATCGAAGAAGTTTATAGATGAACGAAGTTTTTCTAGTCTCGGTGGTTCTGTGGAGAATCTGATTGTTGATTGTCACTGGGAAAGTTTCTGTTACTTCATTGCTATAGAAGTTATTTTTGTGGTTCGAGAATTTTATGTGAATCTCCTTGAGGCACCTAAAAATGAAGTGTTTGCTCGGGAGAAGGGAGTTGAGTTTACTTCTGAGCGGATCAATGCATTATATAGTTGCCTTCTATTCAGGATTGCTAAGATTTTGGATTCGATCTCACTGAATCGGAGCTTGATGAGAATATTGGATTTCTGACGGATGAGCGTGGATTCTGGAAAGTTAAGAACAGACATAAGACAAATTTTTATTCTTTGATGCTTAATGCCCCATCCAAAGATTGGCACTATTTTATCTCTGCTCAACTTCTTCATACAAACCATTTAAGTCAAGTGACTAGAGAGTGAGTCATTCTAAACTATTGCATTCAGAAGATGAAACCTATTGATGTTAGCTCTCTCATTTACAAGTCCATTTCATGTCCGTCAGAGCTAGTAATGCAGCAGGTTTAGGATACCTTTCTCTTATTTTTACCATTTGCAAGCAATTTGGGGTTAAATTTGAGACTTGGGAAGAGCTACTATAGCCACTAAAGCTTATTTGTAAGGCTAATGTGGACTTATATGGAAGATCTTGGGCTAGAGCTTTTGATATTCCATCTGCTTCACCTTTGAGGCCTTCCACTTCTAGTACGTCGACTCATCCTCCTTTTAGTTAGACATTGTACTTGAGCAGTTGCAGATACAACAAGGTGATATACTTTCTGTATAGTGTCAGCTGCAGAAAAATGAAGAACATTCGGAACATTATTTGAACACAAAAGTGATTATGAAACAAATTTCAATACTTACCTAGTGAGCTTTATAAGAGGAGATCATAGCATAGAGTTCCCTGCTAATCGTCATTATCAGATGTTTGAATGTCGCATGGTAATGGATAAGGTGAAGATGATTATGAGGATGAAAAAGATGATAAGGATGATGAGGAGGAGTTATTCTAAGTTTGTTTGTATTTACTTTCCCTTGTTATTGTTGACTTTTAGTTATTTTATTGTACTGGATATTGTGATATTTATGTTTACTACTGATGTGGATTCTGGACTTTTTAGTTTTCACCGCAATATTATTTACCTTTTGTTCCATTTCTAGTGCTTGTGTATGAGAGTAGTTCTTTACTTTGTACTTTTGTGCTAAACATGTTTACTTACTACTACACAAACCTATTTTACTGCTTGTATATGTATTATTTTCATGTTTACAACCTATTGATAGATGATAAATTTGTTAAAAATTTTCTCTCTTTATACTTATTTTGTACTATAATGTCTTAAACTATTTAAAAATTCAAGTATGGGGCAGGGAGGAAAGCTTTTTAAATAAAATTTATTAAATTTTATTTGTCCTCAATAAACTTTATTTAAAAATTATTTTAACATAACATGTAGTATTTTGTGTTATCTGTAGAGAACTTTATTTTTAATTTTATGAATGTTATAGTTAACTTAAGTAAAAATTTTTAGTGATTAAGAGTAGTATTAAAGTTAATATATTTTGTATTAAAGTTTAGGAATATGCTTTTACTATTCAAAGTAGAAAAAATTATATTTTTGAAACACTAAGGATCATAGATTTACACTTTAAAAAGAATTAGAGACTCTACGAAAAAAAATTATACTAATACACATTATCAAGTAAGAACATGTGCGAAGTTTTAAACTTTAAGAAGATGATAGTGAAGTTCAAAATCATTAAAGACTATTCAAATATAGTAATTCTCACTTAAAAAGAAAAGAAAAGAAATGATTAAAAATGATCCTGAAAGAAAAAAGAAAAGCAAAATCAAAGAAAAAGAAAAGTTAAAAAAATATGTAAGGAGAAGCTTGAGGAGATGTCAAATTAAAAATTGGTTTCACTTGAATTATCTTAAAGGAAGAAGCTTATTTACATTTCTAAGCTTTTTCTCAGTTTTAAATGTATTAGTCAAATCTTTACTAGTAGAGTTCTCATATAATTTTGTCTTATAATTTTCTTGAAGGTTCATAAGTCTGAAAAATTATAATTATTTTTGAAATGAATAGAAAATAAAATTTCTAGCTTAAGTACTAGATACTCTTATACCTTAGTTCTATCCTAAGTTATTAATTTTTTTTTCTAAAGTTTCATCATCACACTCATGGGCCAAAAGTATAGTAATCTTTAATGAAACGCACAACCATAAGTTAAAGCATTTATTTTACAAAATAAATGAGTTACTTGAAGACGAGTAATGTTTAAGTTTGCGGGAATTGATTCGTCTTAAAAATGTTCTATTTTTTATATATGATTTTATGCTCATGTTTATGGACATTGCTCTTTATTGAAAGATATTTTGTGTGTTTTTTATTTCAGGCACAAGAGATGGAGCTTAAGAGCAAAATGAGCAAAAACAGAGCAAAACGGGGTCAAATATAGCAAAGGAGCAAAAAGTGATCTGGCGCCTAGGCCCCATGTAGTTAAAACGGGATTCTAAAAGATTGGCGCCTAGGCGCCAGAAAAGGTTTTGATTTTTGTGCAATGAATTTGGACAAAATTTAAAGAAGTGCTTGAAATAACTCTTGGTGATATTAAGAGCTTTATTTAAAGGAAGCATTGATTGGTCGAAATGGGGCTTAAAGAAAGAGAGCAGTAGTAGGTGTGGGTGTGTGTGTGTGGCGTGAGAGTGTGTGAGAGAGTGTGTTGGTGAGAGTCTTTCTAGTGTGTGTTTTAATGTGACTATTGGAGTAAAAATTCATCAAAGGAACTTTAAGAATTTGCTTGGGGAGAAGTTTCAGATAAGTAGTGTTTGTGTTTTGTTTTACTTGTGTAAATTTGGATTTTAATATAAATCATATTTTGTTATGTTATCCTCATGAAGTTTGAGTAGTTTATTTCTCTTTCTCCTTGCAATAAGAAATAATCATGTGTAGAATTAAAATTGCTTAAGATTTCTCTTATTTCATACTTGTGATGATTCATTACTTCGTACTTAATTTAAATCTTCAATATGGTCAATTAGAATGTTAAAATTTATTGTGAATCCATAATGACCCGGGAGGCCTATGTGTTCCTCAACTAGTAAGAATAACATTAATATAGTGGGTGAGAATGTAGCTCATTGGTTAGTGTAAATAGATAGAGAGATAATTATTGATGGGCCTAAATTGGTGATTCTACATCTGGAGTTTGAAATTTAAGGCTAGATTATTCCATAATAATGGTTGTAGTGGGTAATCTAGAGCTGACATACTAGAACCTACCCAGCATAACAAAGAATTTAGGAATTTAATTTTAGGTTGACCAATATTCTTTATGCACACGGAATAGGGTAAAGAATAAAATTGTTCCTATTTGACACAAAACTACATTTCATTTAGACATTTGATTTCTACACTGATTATGATCTCTTTGCAAGAGAAAAGTCTTTTACATAATTTAAATTTTTCCACGCAAAACTAGTTTAGAAATAATGCATTTTTTAAGTTTCGAAATAGAATTAGTAGGAATTAGTAACTTCCTTTTATACATAAAATTGCTATCATATTTCCTAGATAATTGTCTGAAGTTAATGTAAGTCCATAAAAAGAGCTTCACATTCCCTCTGGGATCTATACTGGGGTTTTAAAAAAAAAATTATATTACTTAAAATGATAAGTGTACTTGGGTAGCACCCATAGTGTGTAAATTATTAATTAATTTCTAAATTCTATAATATATCAATTATGCACACTAGTCGCTGAAGTAAATTGGGTCAAGTTTTTGTCATTTTTTTGAAAATTAAATTACTATGTAATTGTGGATTAGGTCAATCGGACTGGCCGGTTCGACCGTGAATCGATGGTCTGTCTGGTTCAGACCACATTAGAAACCTTTTTTGAATTTGAACCTCCCAAAATCGGTCGAATCGGCAGTTCAACCCATAAATCAAAGAACCTATTCAACCTTTTTAAAATATAAATATATATTTATATTTTTTCTTATAATTTCTCACGCATGTCTCTTTCCAATTCAAAAGCAAAACAGAGGCTTTCGTCTTTTCTATCTTTTCCAGAACTTTTCATATATATATATATATATATATATATATATATATATATATATATATATATATATATATATATATNGTAGAGAACTTTATTTTTAATTTTATGAATGTTATAGTAAACTTAAGTAAAAATTTTTAGTGATTAAGAGTAGTATTAAAGTTAATATATTTTGTATAAAAGTATAAGAATATGCTTTTACTATTCAAAGTAGAAAAAAATATATTTTTGAAACACTAAGGATCATAGATTTACACTTTAAAAAGAATTAGAGACTATGAAAAAAAAATTTACACTAATACACATTATCAAGTAAGAAAATGTGCGAAGTTTTTAACTTTAAGAAGATGATAGTGAAGTTCAAAATCATTAAAGACTATTCAAATATAGTAATTCTCACTTAAAAAGAAAAGAAAAGAAATGATTAAAAATGATCCTGAAAAAAAAAAAGAAAAGCAAAATCAAAGAAAAAGAAAGTTAAAAAAAATATTTAAGGAGATGCTTAATTAAAAGTTGGCTTCAGTTGAATTATCTTAAGGGAAGAAGCTTATTTACATTTCTAAGATTTTTCCCAATTTTAAATATATTAGTCAAATCTTTACTAGTAGAGTTCTCATATAATTTTGTCTTATAATTTTATTGAAGGTTCATAAGTCTAACAAATTATAATTATTTTTGAAATGAATAGAAAATAGAATTCCTAACTTAAGTACTAGATACTCTTATACCTTAGTTCTATCCTAAGTTATTAAATTTTTTTTCTAAAGTTTCATCATCACACTCATGGGCCAAAAGTATAGTAATCTTTAATGAAACACACAACCATAAGTTAAAGCATTTATTTTACAAAATAAATGAGTTACTTGAGGACGAGTAATGTTTAAGTTTGAGGGAATTGATACGTCTTAAAATGTTTTATTTTTATATATGATTTTATACTCATGTTTATGGACATTGCTCTTTAATGAAAGAAATTTTGTGTATTTTTTATTTCAGGCACAAGAGATGGAGCTTAAGAGCAAAATGAGCAAAAACAGAGCAAAACGGGGTCAAATATAACAAAGGAGCAACAAGTGACCTGGCGTCTAGGCCCCATGTAGTTAAAACAGGATTCTAAAAGATTGGCGCCTAGGCGCCAGAAAAGGTTTTGATTTTTGTGCAATGAATTTGGACAAATTTTAAAGAAGTGCTTGAAATAACTCTTGGTGATATTAAGAGTTTTATTTAAAGGAAGCGTTGATTGGTCGAAATGGGGCTTAAAGAAAGAGAGCAGTAGTAGGCGTGGGTGTGTGTGTGTGTGTGTGTGTGGCGTGAGAGTGTGTGAGAGAGTGTGTTGGTGAGAGTCTTTCTAGTGTGTGTTTTAATGTGACTATTGGAGTAAAAATTCATCAAAGGAACTTTAAGAATTTACTTGGGGAGAAGTTTCGGATAAGTATTGTTTGAGTTTTGTTTTACTTGTGTAAATTTGGATTTTAATATAAATCATACTTTGTTATGTTATCCTCATGAAGTCTGAGTAGTTTCATTTCTTTTTCTCCTTGCAATAAGAAATAATCATGTGTAGAATTAAAATTGCTTAAGATTTCTCTTATTCCATACTTGTGATGATTCATTACTTCGTACTTAATTTACATCTTCAATCTGTAAGAATAACATTAATCTAGTGGGTGAGAATGTAGCTCATTGGTTAGTGTAAATAGATAGAGAGATAATTATTGATGGGCCTAAATTGATGATTNGGAATAGAATTAATTGTTGAAAGAGCATTTTTTTATGAATAAGACCATTTAAGAACATTTTGTTTATTTATTTGTATTTATATTATTATTATTTTATTATATTATTTAAATAACATTTAATTAATTTTTTATATTTATTAATTATCACATCATCCATACAACCCAACAAATCAATGAACTTAAACCTTAAGTTACTTTTTCTGATCCGATTTTCAAAACATTACCTACGTGTCATAAATCGATGCAAAATAAATATATTTCACTTATTAAAAAATAGTCATACCGACTATTTTGAAGTGATACTAAAAATTTGAATGTTATGTAGGTAATATGAAAGTATAGGTTTTAGATATGTAAATCCATAAAAATCAAGTGGCCTATATAAAAATACCTTAATAAAAAAAATGCAAGCAAATTTTATTTTGTTTAAGCTCAACCCATTTCAAATGAAGATGATAGAGCCATTAAATAATGTTCTATCCAATTACAATTATCATAGGAGAACATTCTCCCCCTAATGTAAACAATATCAAACTTAAGAAATGCTTAAAAAAATAAGACCTTGAGAGACACTCTTTATATCCTCTTAATACATTTTCGATATCTTTATGATACAAATCATCATTAAAAATGAGAGCATCAGCCGATCATCTTCTCTATATATGTTATTGTATAAGCCAATCTGCTAGAAATGCGTTGGATTCTGTTGTTCTCTACGAGTTCTACATATTATTCACTTCAAAGATATCAAGCAGTGCCAGAGCCTGAAAAAGAAAAAAATAATTAAAAAATATAAATCTTAATGAGCATATGTAATATCTAAAATTAATTTTCATATTTATAATATTCTATTTTTTCATGTCACATAAAACATATGATTTCTATTAACTTCTAAAAAGTGAAATGCACACTATACTGTCAAAAAAACTATTATGTGTGAACAACTTGTACATGATACACTAACATGAACAACTTTTTTTAACTCAATTTATTAACGAGAAGAACATAAACAAACTTTTATTCAATTGCACTCAATTTATTTGGCTCAAATAAATTAAATAATTAAATGATAAACTTTTTTTATTGATTTTTTAGGCTACATTTTAAAAAATAATAAAATTTATTTTTATTTTAATCTTCTGAGTGAAATTCGAGTCAAACACTAGCTAAAATGAACAAACGAATTTGAGTCAAGCTGAACATGAATATGATATTCACGAGTCATTTTGAACACAAGACTATTTTGAAACAAAAAAATTCAAGCTGGCCGAACACAAAAAAGCTCTGAGATTACACCCCTGTAATCTCAAGCGCAAGCGAAGTGCTATAACTAAAAAAATCTAATTTAGGTAGGTCTTAGAGATGTATTGAAGTTCATTAAAGGTTATAAAATGTTGAATTTAAATGCATGTCACTTTGCCATTGGTAAGCATTTTAATAGATAAGAAAAAAACAAAATGCTCCATCAATCTTTCCAGTAATTTATTTATTTGATTTTTGTATGGCAGAGTCATATATATATACCTCAGGGATGCTAAGCTCTAGCCGAAACTTGGGGCCATCATAATGGTGAAGAAATGGGCGGAATGAATCCTCCTCCAACGGCACACATAGTTTCCTTGTCACCACTCTCACCTAAAGAAAGAGACAATAAACCAAAAATCAAAACTTTATCAAAGTGCTCAAGGAAATATATGGAAGAAAGTCTAAATCATTATAATTATATATCAAAATATGGTTTACCAACCAGAACATGATGGAAGTGATTAAATTTGTTTAATAGGAAGACAAATTATGAAAGTTTTGGTGTTAGTATGTAAATATAAAAGAACTGTGTGGCATGTGTGGCACTAAACCTATGCCAATTAATGAATAATTGTAATAATGTTATATGTTCTCTGCATCTTTCCACTAAAAATCAATTTTTTTTACAATAATTATGACCAAACACAAAATGGAGTATTGATGTAACAATAAAAAAGTTCTCTTAAGAGAATTTCAATGGAACAAAAATGGCATCTGTAAAGCCGTAAAGCAAAATGAATGAAAGTATAAAAACAAAAGTGTGTAGTCCTTTGACAATACAGAATTATTCCAGAAAAATTCAAATACCTGAGCTGGAAAACGTGATTCTCCAGTTTTTTTCTTGTCCTCCCAAGCTAATGGATCTATATTTGTTCCGCCAAAACTGGCAGCCTGCCAACAGATTCAAACAACTAGCTTAAGAGGAGCCAGTAAACTTCAGCAGAAAACTAAAATTAAATACAATTCAATCGAAATTCAATCATATACCTCAAAAACCCCATAGAGCTGATGCGTGGAGTAATTGTAGAGGAAGAGAGGTAAGCCAGGTGTTATTGCCCTGACCGAATCCCTGTACCTTGATGGCAAACCTGATCAATAAAACGCAAAGTTACTTTCAATCTCACTCTGTAACAAGAAAATCATATACGATCGATAGATTTGTGCAGTTTGAAATCAAAATCTAGAATACAAATAGGGAAAAATCAATGTTTCGACATAGAATTTTACAGAAACGATGAAGAAAATGGGAAGCTCCTGCTGAAATCCCAGTTCAAAAACCTAAGAATGGGGCGTTAAACTCACTAGATTGATAAGGGAAGAAGGGAAAACATACCAAAGAGCTGTCTTTCCAGATTCTCCTCCATGGTATCATTGTTGCAGACAAAGATGTAACCTCCAATTGCCTCGCTCCTTGGTAGCGCCTCGGATGCCGGCAATGTCTTGAATCGCTTATCTAACGCTCCTCCATTACCATTGCTATTGCTATTGCCATCCATACTATTATTACTGTTCTTATAGACTCCATTATTACCATTACCATTCTTTTTCTTCCCACCAAAACCATTGCTGCTGCTGTTCTTCTTACCCTGCGCGGGCTTCCCAAACGACTTATCCAAGTAAAAATTCTTCATCACTCCATTTCCGTTGTTGAATCGGAAGCTCTTGTTCGAGAAACCGCGATCCTTGATCCCGTCAACGGAGCTGTATTCTTCGTCGTTGTTTTTGATCCGATTAAGGCTGGGGCTCGCGAACGCGAGCTTTCGGGCTCCGAGTCCGCCGGGGGTGAACTCCGACGCGGCAGCGGAGAGGAAGTTCCGGCGATCATCGAGGGTCTTTCCGGTGTCGGGGAGGAAGTGATCGCTCCAGATACTGTCTCCGATGGAAAGGCTGGAAAAGGATGCGGTCTCGAGCCGAAGCCGTTCGCTGAAATGCCTGAAAGAAGACTGCTCCTCCTGAGAATTCAACTCCATTCCTTTTGTTCGCTCTGATGCTGGATGAAGAAGGTGGGAGAGAGGGAGAGCTTTATAGAACGGGTTTGAGATGCAGAATTTCGAGGAAGGAGAAGGAGAGAGAGAGAGAGAGTGGACGCGGTTTCATTCAAGAGCGCGCGCAGGCCATACTTTCTGACGAAGTAAAGGGGTTAANCTGTTCGCTCTGATGCTGGATGAAGAAGGTGGGAGAGAGGGAGAGCTTTATAGAACGGGTTGGAGATGCAGAATTTCGAGGAAGGAGAAGGAGAGAGAGAGAGAGTGGACGCGGTTTCATTCAAGAGCGCGCGCAGGCCACTTTCTGACGAAGTAAAGGGGTTAAGGGACTTACCAGCAGGCGAATTAGGAAGATAACCGGTGAGTGGGGCCCATCGCCTTCCAGAAGGTTGGTGGGTTATTGGTTAACGGAAGAGGCTAATTATTAAATTAAAAAAAATTAATTTTTAATATTAAGAATGAAATAAAAGAAAGTGCAAAANCGAGCCGAAGCCGTTCGCTGAAATGCCTGAAAGAAGACTGCTCCTCCTGAGAATTGAACTCCATTCCTTCTGTCCGATCTGATGCTGGATGAAGAAGGTGGGAGAGAGGGAGAGCTTTATAGAACGGGTTGGAGATGCAGAATTTCGAGGAAGGAGAAGGAGAGAGAAAGAGAGAGAGTGGACGCGGTTTCATTCAAGAGCGCGCGCAGGCCATACTTTCTGACGAAGTAAAGGGGTTAAGGACTTACCAGCAGCCGAATTAGGAAGATAACCGGTGAGTGGGGCCCATCGCCTTCCAGAAGGTTGGTGGGTTATTGTTTAACGGAAGAGGCTAATTATTAAATTAAAAAAAAATTAATTTTTAATATTAAGAATGAAATAAAAGAAAGTACAAAACTGACAACTCACAGTTTGTTGTGATGATACGTGGGAGCACGTGACTGCCTCGGTGCCAACACGTGACAGTACTGAGAACTGCCACGTTGCGGCAGTTAGAGGTGGTAGAGTTCGAAGATTTTCTAATTCTATTTTTTTTTAATATTAAATATATAAAAAAGTTTTATTCTTTAACTAGAATTTTTTATTTTAGGTTTTTTTTTTAAATGATGTTTAATTAAAAATAGTATCATTAATTTTGTTTTGATTAAATAATAACGTGTAATATTGTGTTGATAAAATATATGATTGTAATTTCTATAAATTCATCTTAAATGTGAGGTGGTGTTGCTCGATAGAAATAAATTTATATGGAGATTTTCGTCATAATATTTTGCTTGTATNAGAGTTCGAAGATTTTCTAATTCTATTTTTTTTAATAAAAAGTTTTATTTTTTAACTAGAATTTTTTATTTTAGGTTTTTTTAAAATGATGTTTAATTAAAAATAGTATCATTAATTTTGTTTTGATTAAATAACAACGTGTAATATTGTGTTGATAAAATATATGATTCTAATTTTTTATAAATTCATGATAAATGTGAGGTGGTGTTGCTCGATAGAAATAAATTTATATGAAGATTTTCGTCATAATATTTTGCTTGTATGATATTATCGCCTACTGCTCTCTAGGCAGGCTGACTAAGCTCAATTTGATTAGTCATGATCGGTTGAGATTTGCTCGACTAGATAGGATTAGCTCGATCGGCTGAGTTTGGTCGTATGAGTCGGTGGGGTAATATGGCTCGGCTATTAGTCATTTACCGTTGATGAGGGGCCATTGGATGTCTCTGGAGTGGTTAGAGAAGCTAACGAACCAGCTCTTTCCATGGATTGACTTGTTCTTATGTCATATGATTGCATTTTGTCTATCTCACGATTCAATTTGCTTTGACCTTACTATCTTTGGGTTGGTTCATGAGTGTAAAAGAGCCAAGTTTAAGCGAGCCAAAGGTTTGNCTCTACTACTCTCTAGACAGGCTGACTAAGCTCAATATGATTAGTCTTGATCGGTTGAGACTCGCTCGACTAGATAGGATTAGCTCGATTGGCTGAGTTTGGTCGTTTGAGTCGGTTGGCTAATATGGCTCGTCTATTGATCATTTATTGTTGATGAGGAGTCAGTGGATGTCTCTGGGGTGGTCAGAGAAGCTAACGAACCAGCTCTTTCATGGATTGACTCGTTCTAATGTCTTATGATTGCATTTCGTCCATCTCATGATTCGATCTGCTTTGACCTTACTGTCTTTGGATTGGTTTATGAGTGTAAACGAGACAAATGTTTGTTCGTGTTCGGTTCGTTCAATTTTTTTTTTGTTTTGTGTTCGGAATAGCTTAATAAATGTCTCTTTGTGCTTAACTCGATTCAAACATAATTTTTTGAATTAAACTCGTGTTCATTCGAATTAAGCTTGTGTTCGGCTCGAAATAATAATTTATTAAAATTAAATGAATCAAATAATATAAATAAATAAATTTTCTTTTAATTTTATTTTAAAGCTCTCTTAAGAGAGAATAAAATTAAAATAAATTTACACATGNATTAAAATAAATTATTTATAGAATGTATTTAAATATATTTCAATACATTCCATTTTTAATTTCACAAATTAAGGAAATGAGCTTTCCCAAAATTGATCTCCCACCAGCTTCTGGAATTCACAATTAATGTAGCTTACCTTTCTTGAGCTAAAGACCGATTAAAGCAAGGGATATTCACATTAATGGGCTTGGCTTTAATGGGCCAAAAAGCATTCTCTACATGATCTCTTGTGTGCTCTATAAGAATAAGGTTTCAAAGGGAATCATTTGTGGCTTATTGGCGTGAAGCTCAACGGAAGGTAGCTGCTCCCTTCTTGTTCGTTTAATTATTCTCGTCGGTGGCTCTCGGGTAGAGAGTGGAGAGAGGAGAGAGTAGAAAGAGAGAGGAGTGAGAATCTTTCTTATATTTGTCGAGGTGATCGACAGGAGTAATTCCTCAGGCTAATAAAATCATCTACATCTTCATGGATGTATGCAATTTGTTTAACCACGTAAATCTGTGTGTTTCATTGTTTTCTGTATTGTGATTTTTTCTCGATTCAATTTTTCGTTTATTGTCGTCGTTTCTCACAACTGGTATTAGAACTTTGGTTTGGATCTAAGGAATAACAATTGACGGAGACGAAATGATAACACTGGGGATCGAGAAGTTCAGTGACACATATTTTGCTTACTGGAGGAAGCAGATAGAGGACAACCTCTATGAGAATAAACTTCATCTTTTGTTATTGGGAAAGAAGCAGAAAAAGATGGACGAGGCAGAATGGAATCTATTGGATCGACAGGTTATGAGGGTTATTTTATTAACCCTGTCGAGATCGGTTGCCCAAAAAGCATCAAGGAGAAGACTATTGCAGATCTCATGACGGCTTTATCAGGTATGTATGAAAATCATCGGCGAATAACAAAGTGCATTTGATGAAAAAAGTTACTCAACTAGAAGAAAGTGCTTCGACACTAAAAAGTTTAGAGTTGTTAAATTGTCAGCTGTTAAGATGGATATCCTTATATATATATATATATATATATATATATATATATATATATATATATGATTTAGAAAAAATAGTATTTTAAAAGTTTGAAAATAAAAGACTGAACCGATCTCATATCCTTAGTAGTTTAAGTAAACGAGCATAATACCTCAAAGTGCACCTATCCCGAGGGATAGATACATTACTTACTGGTGAATGCACGATTAAATAAACTAAAGATTATATGACATATGTTTAAGCCTGCGAAACCATTTTTATGTTGACTGACAAATTCATTTATTTAATACGAAGAATTAAATATGGTTTATATTAAGTTGGATTCGGAAAAACTTTTTATAAGAGCAAACCCCTATAGTTAATTACATCATAGATAACTGAAGTCACCTAAGAAAACTCTCGATAAAAATCAGGGGATATTATCTTCAAAGAGGTCAAATGATATGACTTTTCAACGAGATCAGACAAAGATGTGTGAAAGGGTAATGACTCGAATTTTAGAACATTTTATTTGGAATCCAAAGAAGAAAGAACTAGGAGATGTCATAGATCCGGAGGAGAACCTCAGTGACTTCCCAAGCTATCATATGGTTTGGCTTCAATTTTGGAGATTAGAATTATTGAATGTTTCATCCTAACAATTTTGTTAATTAGGGCTTATATCCGTGTGAAAAGATCACACAAATAGCTTGGAAGATGTGAGGACTTAGGTCGAGACAGACAACAACCTCATAATCCTAAAACAGGTTAAGGCTTAAATTGTATAGCAGAACTATCCAAAAGCCTAAAGATAAATTGAGGATTTATGTTTGCATATGCAAATAACCTCAAAATACTATGGTTTTTTGTTTAATTTTAAGGAAGATATTTTGTTGTAGATCCTCTTGTTGTTGAAGATAGTAGTGTTGCCCATAATGTTAGCTTCAAGCTTCTCGTCGTGACGAGTTTAAGTTTTCTAATATGTCAAGTTATGATGTCAAATCAAATGTCCATATGGTTATAATTCTTGAAATATTATGGGGGCACATTAAAGTTGATTAGAGCGACACCGATTAGGATCCTACGGTTTCCTCATTATAGTATAATTATTTTCTATCGAATTCACTTAGTCCAAATGAATTTACTAAACTCAACTTAATGAATTATGTAATTTCATTTAGACCGTGGGAAATCTCGTTAGCAACCGTATGTTACCTCCTTTGAGGGATTCACAATCATCTGATAGACACGTCTTAATTTAGTTGCAAGTGTTGTTTTGTGATGTTTGTGATTAAATTTTGAGTTGTCTTATATTTTAAATATTGTGGTGGTGAATTTTATTTTGATTGATTTTAATTTTAGTTTTGGTTTCAGTTTTGTGACTATCTTAAAGGTTATAGTTTTCATGCAGGGTGACATTGTTGTTTAGCAGGCAAGTTTGAAATGAAAAAAGTACATAAATGTGAATGCATTAATTTAAAAACGTACCTAGCGAGTCTTCTCATTCCTCCACCTGAAACTTCAGTACTTACAAAACATTTATATCTATATTGATTTTGTAGGAATTAAAACATGCTTATAGAAAAAGTAGGAAGTACAAACTTAAAGTGTGTCTACCAAATCCTACGTCATATCTTGATGTGTTTAAATTCTTAAGGATGATTCTATTGAGCAAAATATAATAAGCTCACATGTCCTTCAAGACTTTCAAAAGATCGTGAAGAAGTTTTTGGTAATACCTTAGATATTTCATGGTCCCCGGAATTATCTCGAGTTCATTATGGTTTTATCATATTTGTTATACAGTTCATCCAATTAATACCCTTATGCTTAATGAACTTAATGTCTTAATTATCTCTTAAGTGGAGTAATTATCGCTTGATATCTCACTTATGAATTATATGGGTAAAGACCCTTGGGGGCGACTTGACTTAATTAAAAAAATTAATTAATTTGATTTTAAAGAATGGGCTTGTAGTATTTTGAAAAGTTTTAAATTAATTATAAGTTATTTTCTAAACCTCATCAGATAACATTTTGATTAAGCCCAATGCACTACTAAACCCTTAAAATTTAATGGGTGGATTTATAATTTTAAGAAAAATGATTTTTCTTAATGTTTATATTTATATTCTTAATCTTTATCATGAATTATAGAGTATCTCAAAACCATTAGTTGGGGCTTAAAAGCAGTGAGTTATAATCTTCTAAAATCAAACCCCTCTCCTTAATATCTTCATATTAAATATTCTTATAAATTTCATTAATTTTGAAAAACTACAAATTTATCCTTTGTAAGACCAAAGTGAGATTTGTTAGTACCATTTATCCCTTTCATATTTCAGTCATCAAAATATATCAATTAAGATTATTTGTTGTTCATTTAGCCCTTTGGTTAAGCCTAAATATTAATTAAGCCTTAAATTTCAAAATTACCCTTTTGCCCCTAAGGTCTTAATACCTCATAATTCATTAAATTAGCTCAAATGACTTGGAAATTTTATATTACCTCACTCATGGGTTAATTAAAACATCAGATGAGAAAATGTTATTTTTCTAAATTTATTTAATTCTTATAATTATTTATAATGCAAAAATAGGGATTTTCAATGAAAATTTAATAACTCGCTCAAAATAAAACTTTTTTCTTAAGAAAATTATTTGAGGTTTACCTAGGTTAGAGAACCACTTGGACCTAAGTTAAGGAGTGTTTGACTTCTCATAAGAGAATAAAAGCACACTTAGTGTATCCTGGAGACAATATGAGTTTAAATGCAAAATAAGCATAAAAAACATAACATAAAATTCACCCTAAAAATCACTACAACTTAATTTTCAACCTGAAAAAAACAACCCATTTTGAGAAGGAATTTCAGGTTGGCAACTCATGGCTGCAAACGAAACACATTTCGGTCACTCGTGATAATCAAACAACAAACCCAATGAACCCGGGACGATGAAATCATGGGATCTCGACCGGTCATTCAAAAAAAATAAAAAATGAATAAAATTCACAAAAATTTAAATGGCTAAGAAGTCTTAAACAACCTAAAATTTTCAATCCCATTAAATCAGAAAAAGACATTAAAACTTAAATGAAACATTAATGAACAAAAATCACCAAACACAATTTTAACGCCCTGTCACCTTGATCTATGAAGGTCACTTGGACGTCGCAATCCTTGGTTCTTGATTGTAATATTCCAAATAGAATTGGCTTGACCGCATCTCTGGACTAAGTAGATCAAGAAAATCGATAACCTCAGAAAGACTAAAAGACATGGGCATCTTTATCAGGTTGTCCTAATAAAGAAAATGATAAATAATTCAAACAAACACATTTACCTCTCTTATATAAAGCGTACTAACTATTTTTTGAAGGACTGCTCGGAACAACCTACAAAAGACCACCTTAGATTTACTTTACATGTTATTAAGGTGTGTTAACTTTGTTTTGCAGGGCTAACATAAAAATGTTGTAGTAACCTAGGTTCTTTTCTTTTGAGTATTCTTTTCTTTTGTAGAGTTAGGAGGTGTTATGGACAACTAACTATAAACATCTGAACTGTCTAAAAGAAGATGACACATGAAATAAATGATAAATCTCAACTAAGCCATCAACTGTAGTTCAAATGATCTCAGTTGATGAGTCTGACATAAGTAAGGTTTGGCACCGACAGATATCAGTTTGTCTGTACTCATTCGATAGGTCTGCCCAAATTATGGGCCGACAATTGCATTTTTGTCTTTTGCTTGAATTAACAGTAGACTCGCTTAAGGACTAAAACTTCTACCCCAACCTAAATAACTTCAACTTAACTTTTTCAAAATAAATTTTCCAATTGAAACTACACAAAAGTCACAACATTTACAACTATAGAAACATCATGCATCTAAGCAACCTTGATTGACATAAAAAATAAAATCAAGTAGAAACTCCTTTTCAATTTAGGAATGTAAATGATAGCATAACATGTAGACATATGCATGGCATGTTGCTTCTGTTCCTTGTCTTTAGGCCCTCACTCATTGCCCGAAAAGGGGTGGTTTGACCTGTGAGAACAACAACTTTATAGAGTGAGTTCTACCTATGCATATTGATTGTCCTTTTGAACAAATTTTTTATGCATTCATCATCAAGGACTTGCATATCCCATTACACAACTTTGTTCGATGCTCTCAACACCAATTGAATTTAAACATTTGAGTGTGGTAAGGCATAAGAACATTTAAATTTAAAATTTTAAAATATCTTCACATTAGTCTTAACACATTACAAATATTATACTCATTTATGTAGCTTGATTGATAAATAAGGCCTATAACTCCTGATAAATAACCTAACCTATCTTGCATCATTGAGACTGTCCATGCATGGTTTTGATTGTGATTAGGTGGTTTAGATGACAACACTTTTTGGGCAGTGTATAAGCCCATATAGGCTAGGGTTATGAAGCTTCACTTTTCTTGATGAACTTCACCTTAGGGAGGAGGTCGCATGTCTACCTACGGTGTAAATCCTCACTTTTAGGCTCATGCATGATTGCATGCTGTAGAATAAGTCCTAGTAAAACAACGAGGTATAATAATAAAACCCTTTTATGCACACGACAAGTTGAACCCCTTGAGGATGAAAATGTAACCTCAATCGAGAGTTTATTCGAGTGGCTACAGGTACTTAATATGTAATTAAATATAGAGGCTTAGTCTTATAGAAAGAAAAAGACACCCGAATAGACACAAAATTTGAATCTCTAGTTGTGTATTGCTTTCATAAGTTTCTCTTCGCACACACGCTTCCAAAGTGCTTCGATCTGACCTCCGATCGAACATAAGTTGCAGAAGTCATCTACGTGAGTTCATTTCATGAAAGCCTCCACACGCTATTTCTCATTTGTCTTTGTCATTATAAACCCTTGCCTTACGACTCCTCTTTTTTAGAGATTATGTGATCCGAAAGAGGGGTTACGTGGAGAAAATGATTATATGACGATAGACAAGCTGATGACTCCCCAACTGACAAAATAGAAATGACAAGAAGACGAGCAGGCCTGTCAAAAGTTCGTCGATAACCGATCATGTTAAAGAATCATGAGGCCTTCTCCTCGGGACATACAAAATTGGGCAATTATCTATTCAAGTCTTAAGCATGGAAGCCCTACTAGAATGACTTGGTTGATATCCATATTATGCAACCCATTTTAAAACTGGCTCGATGGCTCGAAGGCCATGCCGAAAAGTAAAGTGTAGGTTTTAAAATCTCGAGATATTTTAATCCTAAAATTTTGATTAATCTTAATCTTTTATTAATGTTTTTTAGATAAACTATAATATTATGGTCCTTAAAGAGCCTTAATTAAATTTTCATAATCAAATTCAAACAGACAACAAATAGAAAGAAACACTAAAAAAAAGCTGTCACAAAACAAAAGTCAAGGCAAACTAAGCAAAATATAAGAATAGGCTGGTGCACAGGGTAGGCAACATCTTCTAGGAATGTAATAAAGGCAGACATACTCCACATATACACGCATGAACCTAATTCTATATATGAATTTTAATTCAGAATTAATGTATGGGACGCGAGCTGCTGCTACTGGTCCCATCATATGGTTTTCGCACAAAACGCCTTAGAACCCTTGCTCATATTTTATTTTCAATATAGATCAATCTGATGACTATCAAATACATGACAAAAGAAAAATAAATGACTCGATATGTAGAAAATGTTAACATGGGTTAACATGGAACACATATGAGCCATGTCTGATCAGAGGAGCTTATAACAACACTTGCAATAAATGGTTAGCATATAAATCACAACATTTTGCTTCCTTTTATTAAACATGTGCCTGTATATTTAGGCATGAATCCCTATAAGAAGATAGACCTAATACGCTATTGCACATGTCCACACTTAATAAACACACAAAAACACAAGTAAAGTGATGTCTGGCTAATGTAACAAAACTAACAAATAACAACCAGACATCAAAAAGACTACTTAGCACTGTAATCTTAGACACACCATCTAAAAAAAGTGTCCCAACCAACATTTAAGTTGTCGGGGTAAAGTCTCGTGGTATGTATGAGTTTAGCAAGGTCGCCGCACCGGCCCCATATTAAAGATATTATGGATCTAACAAGTCACCCAAGATGAATTTTAAAATAGAGTTGACCTTGGTCTAACTTAATATTTGCAAAACTTTTAAAAATAATAAATATCATAAGTAGAAAAATAAAAAAAAATTCAATTTTAAAATAGGGAATTAAATGCACACCTGTAAGATGCAATGTGACACAAGTTAGATCAATTAGATATTTAGCATAGTCAAACTCATGTTGATCCCGATACAATAACTCATATTTTTCACCGTAATTTATATCACAAACAATACTATTTAATATATCGCGACCGACACAAAACCACTCACTTAACTATCAAAATATAAATGCGGATGACATACAAAATCCGGGGACGTTTGATTAGAATTTAGAAATGTAAGCGTTAAAAATTTGGTGCGTAGACGTTGTGGCATGTATGTAAATTTGTCTAATTTTTTATGCTGTCACGGGGCTTCAGTGAAAATAAACTGACCTTTATACCCTTAAACGGCCGACAGCTTTGACCCCGTCTCGTCAAGTTCCATGTAGATGACTGAACGGCAATCACGCGAGGGTATAAACGTAAACTCGCGTTCTTCCATTGTCAGGCAGTACGTCGTCCCGCGCTGGTTCCAAGAGTGGGGTTTTTGAAGGTGAACGATTCAAAGCATTCTTCTTACGATCCCCAAATGTGGATTTCTTACTTAATTGCATTTTCGCATCTAATGGCGACGAGCGAATTGAGGAGAGGGAAATGCGACCGGATCTGATCTTCCTCTCTCTACATCTCTCTCGCGCGCGCTTGTGGGAGTTTTAGTCCTAGTTGTACACTTAACCCTAGCCGAGAAGACCGAGGCGCATTTTCTGTGCTTCGACTCTCTGAACTCGCTTTGGTAGCTGAAGGCATCAGTGTAAGCAAGTGCTTGTTCATTTATCATAAGGAAGTAGGTATTTTTGAGGTTGCTAAGTTTCAGGCAACATGGATGATGGATTTTTCTTCAGTTTGCTTCCTATTTTTTGCGGTTCAATGTGTGAGCACTTATGTTGGATGCTGTTTATGACTTCGGGAGCTGCTGCATTTAGGGTTTTCTTTGGTTTGCTGCGCTTTTCATTGGTTAACCGGCTTTATAGTTGCTTGGCTAAGTTTATCCGTCATCATCCTTTTTGATTGTCGTTTATTTTTTTTGGCATTTTTTCCTTTTTTCCCCTAAAGTTCCATAGGAAATAAAAGGAAGAAGATTGTCTTGCAGTTTTTGTTGGGGTTGATTAAAAGTATCNGGTCATTTATCATAAGGAAGTAGGTATTTTTGAGGTTGCTAAGGTTCAGGCAAGATGGATGATGATTTTTCTTCAGTTTGCTTCCTATTTTTTGCGGTTCAATGTGTGAGCACTTATGTTGGATGCTGTTTATGACTTCGGGAGCTGCTGCATTTAGGGTTTTCTTTGGTTTGCTGCGCTTTTCTTTGGTTAATCGGCTTTATAGTTGCTTTGCTAAGTTTATCCGTCATCATCCTTTTTGATTGTCGCTTTTTTTTTGGCATTTTTTTCTTTTTTGCCCTAAAGTTCCATAGGAAATAAAAGGAAGAAGATTGTCTTGCAGTTTTTGTTGGGGTTGATTAAAAGTATCATGACTGATATTTAATGGGCTTTGGCGTTTAGAATCTGCAAGATTTAACTAAGCTTGGGGTTATATAGATGAATTTCTTCAAAGTGAAGCGATTCAGGCTGAACCAGAAGTTGAAAGTGGAAGGCACTGATCCGGAAACTAATCAAATGCGCGCAGTTGAGTTGGAGATTGAAGGTATGGAGTCTGGCCAGAAGGTGGGTGCTGGAGATGGAGGTGTGGAGGAAGAGGATTATGATGATGAAGATGATGATATTGTTTCTAATGAGGTGAAAAGGATGAAGGAGATGAGGAAGAACAGTTTTATGGTCCTCATACCGGAGGAGTCCAACCTGGAAGAAGAGGAGACAAGCTCCAGCGAAAGAAGGGAATCAGAGGTGGAGGATGGCTATCTTTTGTCTGATTTTGACACATTGTACATTAGGTACTGCGAGAGAATGCTATTCTTTGATAAGTTGATTGTGCAGAACATGAAAGAAGCAGGTATATTATGGCAGGCATTGATTTTCAGTTAAATGTTAATGTAGATTTCTTCATTTCTTCTTAGAATAAGTTAATGACACTGTTCTTACTTTGAAAGTTCAATAATGGAGTCTATTAATAAGCCATAAATAATGTTAGCATTGACTTCCTTTGATTTGTATTATTTGTGGAATGTTTTAATATGTATTTTAATGTTGGAAAATTATCTGTTCTTTAACATTCGAGAGATAATTAACATAGCAATTACATGCAAGATTGTTTTGCAAAGAAGAAAATTTTATTCATTCAAATGGAGCCTTCATCTGTCTTTCATAACTCAAGCCACCAATGTCTTTAGCATGTTGAGACATTTGCTGGGATAAAGTATTTGTAATATGCTTTTTTTTTGTACCAATGATATATAGATCATTAGATTTTCTCTTAATCTTATTATTATTTGTTGCTTGAGAAAATGCTATTGGATATATTAGGCTTCAGTTATGGACTATGATCCAATCCTAAACTTTTCTTTCCATTTATGTAAGGGACATTTACATACATAGCACACAATTCTTATATATTTACATATTTCACACCTAAACTTTGATTACACAGATAGCATTCAAATTATTAGTATCACATAAAAATTGCACGATTAACTAATTTTAAATGTGAAATACACATTTCATGCATATTTTTAAAACACCAAAGTGCTATGTATGTAAATATGAAAGTTTAGGTGGGAGATTAGTAAATACATAGGAAATGTGTGATTGCTATGTAAATTTCCCTTGATATAACATAGTTTAGCTGTCCAGGCAATGAATTAGCTTAAATTTTAAGTTTTTTTATACATATAATACTTTGCCTTTTTATAATATATTATATTATGCATTTTGGCCTTCATGCATGGTTTTGGTTCGGCGTAAAAGATTGCTTCTTTGACACTGTTGTAAAGCCTTGTTGTAAAACATTTAACATATAACTGGAAATCTTTTATGTATCAACACTAATCACATGAATGATGCAGATTTGAAGATCTTCTTGTTTATTTTTGGAGCAGTGTTTTTAATTTACAATCTTTGGAAATATGCTCCATTTTTTTATTTAGCATGATTTATTTTCTACATGGAATTTGTTAGAGAGAGTAACCTTAGATGGTTTGGTCACATTAAACATCGACCATTTGATGACCCAGTTGGGAGAGTATTGTTTTATATTTGACATATGTTAAAAAAGCTAGAAGTAGACCTAAAAGAACTTCAGCCAGTTGTATTAAAAAATGATCTTAATTTATTAGAATTAAATAAAAATATGACACTCAATAGGGCACAATAGAGAAAAAAGATTCATGTTGCCGACCCCACTTAGTGGGATAAAGATTTGTTATTATTGTTGCTGTTGTAGAGAATTTATTATATTAATGAACAACATTCTATGCAGAATCATGGAACTTCTCAAATCAATCACATAGATCTGCACGCAGAAAGCTATCTTTGAACCTTAAAAGCCTCTCTTTCAAAAATCGAGATGAGTTTCAAGATGATTGTGAACAACTTCGCTCACCGTTGGATGATGATCCACTCCAAAATCTCGAAATTGCTTATGTTGCCCAGATTTGTTTGTCGTGGGAGGTGCTTCATTGCCAGTATACTCAACTGACCCTACGGGTCTCGTCTCAGCCAGATAATCCAACACCGTATGGTCATTCCGCTCAGGAGTTTCAACAATTTCAGGTTCTTCTGCTGAGGTTTATCGAAAATGAACCCTTCGAGCGTGGTTTGAGGGTGGATATTTATTGCCGAACTCGATCTTCCTTGTCCAAATTGCTTCAGGTTCCTAAAATCGAAGGCATGTGCATTGATGGGCTATCCTTTATTAAATTAATTTGGGAAATTTACATACATAGTACACAATTCTTATGTATTTATCTATCTAACACCAAAACATTCATATTTATACACATAACGCCTTGGTGGTTTAAACATATGCATAAAAATGTGTGTTTCACTTCTAAAAAGTGGTAATAATGCTATTTTTGACGTGATATTAAATATTTGAGTGCTCTATGTGTATAATTGAAAGTTTAGGTGTGAGATATGTAAATACATAAGAATTGAGTGCTATGTATGTAAATGCCTCAACTAATTTTTTCTTAGCTTATGACATTGGTGAAATTACTTCTTTTATGGTTATCATCTTCTATTTAACTGTCTGGTTAGCTAAGTGTTGTGGCTTGTGAATTCGCCTGGCAAGATTTGTTGTAGCTCTTGTGCTCAATTTTTACTACATTGTTATATTGCAAATCCTTTTGTTTTTGGTTTTATATGGCATGCTATACAATTGCATCTNACGCCTGACAAGATTTGTTGTAGCTCTTGTGCTCAATTTTTACTACATTGTTATATTGCAAATCCTTTTTTTTTTTGGTTTTATATGGTATGCTATACAATTGCATCTACTTTGATTCGTACTTAATGGGGTGCATGTTATACCTCTCTTAATTGTTTGATCTAAATATTTAGGCTGTACTATAAGAAAAACTAATTTACTCGATGTATATTGGTTGGTGATTATGTTATATTTTCTTTCTTTGGTTCTTTAGCATTCAAGATTAAATTAAGGGTTCAATAAAACTAAAGCAAAATAGATTGAATAAAAAACGAGGTGATATAGATATATGAGTTAAAATATCACATTGGGTTGACCTTGAGTTCGCGTGTAGGCTTGATTTGGATGCTTTTACCTCTCAGTGGAGTGCAAGAGAGGAGTGGGGCAAAGAGAGATGAATACAACCTGTGATCGGGGGCTCAATTTGTTGTTATTTGCTGGAAAAAAAAAATTTGTTTCTTATTTTTGAACATCTTGATTAACTTATAGTTGTTTTTTTTATCTTAAATTTTGAGTTTGATGATCGATTTTTGTGTCATTGATAAATTGTTTTCATGTCCTTCTCTTTCTTGGAAAAGCTTATTTTTTGCTGAACAAGGAATTTGCCTCTTTGCTTGTTTTACATTTTGGTTGATNTCTTTGGTTCTTTAGCATTCAAGATTTAATTAAGGGTTCAATAAAACTAAAGCAAAATAGATTGAATCAAAAACGAGGTGATATAGATATATGAGTTTAAATATCACATTGGGTTGACCATTAGTTCGCTTGTAGGCTTGATTTGGATGCTTTTACCTCTCAGTGGAGTGCAAGAGAGGAGTGGGGCAATGAGAGATGAATACAACCTGTGATCGGGGGCTCAATTTGTTCTTATTTGCTGGAAAAAAAATAATTCGTTTCTTATTTTTGAACATCCTGATTAACTTATAGTTGTTTTTTTTATCTTAAATTTTGAGTTTGATGATCGACTTTTGTGTCATTGATAAATTGTTTTCATGTCCTTTTCTTTCTTGGAAAAGCTTATTTTTTGCTGAACAAGGAATTTGCCTCTTTGCTTGTTTTACATTTTGGTTGATGGTGCTTATTTTGGTTGCGTTTCTTTTGGAAATGTTTGTTATTAGCAGCTGATACCGGATAAAGGATGCCCAAACCACAAAAAGCAATTTTTGTTCATAGGGAAATAGGGCTACAAGACACAAACTGAAAATAACATCACCCAAACACAAAATGATGAAACAAACACCTCGAAAGTGCGACCCAAGGGCAGTAGGGGTTGGCTAGGTGGATCGGGATGGCTAGAGGAGGTGGCGGCAACAAAGATGGAGTGTTGGGCGACAGATTTGGCTGCACGACAGTGGGCTGCGGTAAAATAAAAGAGAACTTTATTTAGGGAAGATAAAAGAGAAGTTACAATCACCATCTCAGAGTAGGATAAAATCAAAGCACCACCACCTCCCNGCCGGACAACCGGTTTGGAGGGGCTGGACAACAGATTTGGAGGTTGCAAAGTGGGCTGGAGGCGGTTGGAAAGGGTTGAGGTGGCCGACGGCTAAGGGGGAAGGGAGGGGGAGGGGGAGGGAATGTTTAGGGAAGATAAAAGAGAAGTTACAATCACCATCTCAGAGTAGGATAAAATCAAAGCACCACCACCTCCCCAGATACAACCCACAAAGAGAAAAAAAACTCTACACAGGAATCTGAAAGTAATACACAACAAGAACTCCCTCTAAATCTCTGAAACTGTAATATATATACTCCTATTGGAGGAGAAAAGGGAAGTAGAAGAAAATGAAACTCCTACATAAAAGTAAAGAGTTGTGAGGCAAGAAAGTACTGAGATAGCCATCAAAATCTTCCCATACGAAGGAGGAACA
>JXCR01141070.1:47693-68389 GCA_002079205.1 Phalaenopsis hybrid cultivar
CAATTTTATTATTTGGGACTTACATTTGCATAATACCCGATTATGCAAATAGCCCACAGAGAAAGGAGGGTTTACGTCGTACCACACAACAACCTCGGAACCTAAGTCGAGTTAGGACTTACGCTGCACAACATGGTTATACAGGGGCCTAAAAAGGGAGTGAGGATTTACATCGCGCTAGGCGAGCTACCTCGAAGTCTTATGGATTGTTATTATACTAGGAAGGGATAATGTTGAAGAAGATCTTCTTGTTGCTCAGTCTGAATTCCTCGTCGTGCTGCCCACAAAGTTGGCTCCATGCTTCTGTCGTCGTGACAGCTCCAGGGTTTAAGTGTTTGAGTGGTGATTTGTGCTTCACAGTTTTGGGTCAATGTTTAGTTTTGCATACAGAATAATCAAATTACAGGTAACTAAAAAATACTTGAAAAGTAAACTGCAGTAAATTAAAATGCTGTAGATAAACTGTAAAAAGCGTACCTGGGCATCTGCTACCGTTGCATTATTAATGCTGCGAGCGTATTATGATTTGCAACATATTTAAACATATTTGCGAAAATAAATAAATAAATAAAGCAAGAAAACCCAACATGAAANATTCTCAAAGATCCATACTCCTCTGATGTTGATTTTGTTGAATCATTTCGCATTTTCTTGAAGAAAAATCACATGGAGATACCATTCATAAAGGCTTTTTGTGTAAGGGCAACCAATTATGTAGCCTTAACACTTCCCTTCTTGAACAATTAATAAAATGTTTGCATGTGGGAGGTCTAGCTGCTCATGTAGGTTTTAACAAAAGGCTTAAGCTGTGGCATCATGTTTGCCTGTTTATAGAATGATGCTCTGTGTGCCAAGCTTGCAAGGGAACATCTCCATTCCATCTAGGGGTGTAAATGAGAAGAGTCAAGCTTAAGCCATCCTCGACTTGAGCTTGAGCCATCTTTGGCTTGAGGCTGAGCCATCCATGACTTGAGCTTGAGCTTAATTAATTTATGAAGTTCCAGCTTGAGTTCATTATAACAGAGATAAACTTTATTTATTCAATTTAGTGTCATAATAAAATGATAATTAGGATAAGAAATTAGGAAATAAATTATGGGATAACACTTGAACATAACATTTTTTAAGTATTTTTAATGAATTGAAGATAAAAACTTGAATTTTAACATATTTTGAGTATTTTTTATATTAATATTTTTTTAAACGAGTCGGCTCACGAGCTAACGAGTTGAGTCGGGGTTGGCTTCAGCTTGGCTTGTTGGCTTATCAAGATCAGCTTATGAGCCAGTTATCGAGCTGAGGTTGAGTCTACTTGGTTTAGTTACACCCCTAATCTCGTCTGGGTGGATTTGAGTTTTTATTTTGTTTCAGGTGTGCCTGTAACTAAGCGTGACTTTGGCTTTTCATGGTGGTTGTCAATTGTTTTTCCAAGATGTCACCTTTGATTGCTGGTAAAAAATCCTTGAAATAATGAATGTAGCCCATTTAGCTTTTAGAGAATTTATTATCCTTAACAAACTTTCTTATTGTATTTTGTCTGATCGAGCTGCCAAATAATTGTCTTTAGTGTGAGTTGTGGAAGCGTTTTCAAATTGATCTCTGTTTTCAGCAACATATCATCAACAAATGGACGGACCGACCCACTCTTGGAAACATGATTTTGTCGGTCAACTTTTTCGATAGATTTGAAAATATGAAATATGAAAATAATTTTTAAAATTTAATTTAAGTATAAGAGGTATATAGTTTAGGTTTTGAAAGTAGTATGTTTTAAAATGAGACCAAATAGATCTCATTCGTCCGATAGTTTGCATAATCGTGCCTGACACCCTGAATACTACACATTCCAAGAGAAAAGTGTAGACCCCGATAATAGACCCAATNGCTTATTTATACATGGTGTTTCCAAACACCTGCCATTAAAGTCTTGATATGTTAGATGTTTTACACGGATTCTTCATATTTATGATTAAAGCGTTCGGGTCCTTTAACCTTTCTACAATTGTCCACAATGGTATATTTGATCCTAAAATTAATGGAGAATTATTGTTTTTTTTTATTCTTCGTGATTTCAGATTAAGGAGTAGGGATTATACAGAAAGTCTTAATGCAATTTTGAAACTATAAAATTAATACATGGACTTGTGGTTTTGGAACCTTATATTAGCTACAATTTGATACAAGCTACAGTACTTAGGTTTGGAGAACGAAAGTGATAACGGAGTTAACTTAAACCACAATAGAAAAACAAATATTATTACTGAAAGAAAATAGTCAGTTACAATCAAACACACTTGAANATAGTCTTAATCAATGCCATTTGATCCACTTATTATCTTCATGGACAATTGGAAAATTTTGTTTTAAGTAATCTTCTGGAAATTTCCATGTCAATCTCGTCATATCACAGTTTTCTGTGCAATTAGTGCACCCATTAACAAGGGGCATGTGGCTATAATTCAAGACCTACAGAGTTTTTAATCATCTAATCTCGAGATAGTTCAAGATCAGCTAGAAGTCATTGTAGTGAAATTCAGTTATAGTTTGGCTTATTTCATGTTATGCATTACTTATCGATATGAGTTTGATTCAAGTAAAAAATAAATTCAATCTCAATCAATTTTCAAACTTGAAAGAAAAATTTTGAGTCCAATATACATATTTTCACTCATACATGTATATAGAATCATATATAAATGCAACAAATCATATATAAGAGGACTCATGTTTTGCGCTATGTTCCTCAGAGGTCCATTTATGTCTTTAAGCACAAGATCAGGTCTCTTAATTGTGTTGATGGTGCCCTCAACCATTGTGCTTGCCTTCTTGTCACCGTTCAGACTTATATTACTGGTCTTAAATTTCTCAAAGATCTATACTCCTCTGATGTTGATTTTGTTGAATCATTTCGCATTTTCTTGACGAAAAATCACATGGAGATACCATTCATAAAGGCTTTTTGTGTAAGGGCAACCAATTATGTAGCCTTAACACTTCCCTTCGTGAACAATTAATAAATATTTGCATGTGGGAGGTCTAGCTGCTCATGTAGGTTTTAGCGAAAGGCTTAAGTTGTGGCATGATGTTGGCCTGTTTGTAGAATGATGCTCTGTGTGCCAAGCTTGCAGGGGAACATCTCCATTCCATCTAGGGGTGTAAATGAGAAGAGTCAAGCTTAAGCCATCCTCGACTTGAGATTGAGCCATCTTTGGCTTGAGGCTGAGCCATCCATGACTTGAGCTTGAGCTTAATTAACTAATGAAGTTCGAGCTTGAGTTCATTATAGCAGAGATAAACCTTATTTATTCAATTTAGTGTCATAATAAAATGATAAATAGGATAAAAAATTAGGAAATAAATTATGGGATAACACTTGAACATAACATTTTTTAAGTATTTTTAATGAATTAAAGATAAAAACTTGAATTTTAACATATTTTGAGTATTTTTTATTTTAATATTTTTTTAAACGAGTTGGCTCACGAGCTAACGAGTTGAGTTGGGGTTGGCTTCAGCTTGGCTTGTTGGCTTATCAAGATCAGCTCATGAGCCAGTTATCGAGCCGAGGTTGAGTCTACTTGGTTCAGTTACACCCCTAATCTCGTCTGGGTGGATTGGAGTCTTTATTTTGTTTCAGGTGTGTAACTAAGCGTGACTTTGGCTTTTCATGGTGGTTGTCAATTGTTTTTCCAATATGTCACATTTGATTGCTGGTAAAAAATCTTTGAAATAATGAATGTAGCCCATTTAGCTTTTAGAGAATTTATTATCCTTAACAAACTTTCTTATTGTATTTTGTCTGATCGAGCTGCCAAATTTGTCAATTGTCTTTAGTGTGAGTTGTGGAAGCGTTTTCAAATTGATCTCTGTTTTCAGCAACATATCATCAACAAATGGACGGACAGACCCACTCTTGGAAACATGATTTAATGCCTGGCCTCCGATCACTAAAATAGTGGAACAAAGTTTTCAGAAAGCTTGAGTTTGAATACAACTAAATGTTCAACACTTCAAAAGAGAGTGCCCATTCAATATTTTTATATTAAATTTCTTAGGGAAATTTACATACATTCCACCAAAGTACTTTGTATTTTCATATCTAACTCCTAAACTGTTCTTGATGCTACCCAAATTTTTCTTATTAAGAATAAAATACAACTATTTTTACTTTTAAAAAGGAAAATACACCTTTTCATGCACCTGTAAGGTGGCATATATGTAAAAATTATAGTATTGGCATTAGATATGTAAATGCATAAGAATTAAGTGGTATGTATGTAAATCTTCCAATTTCTTAACCAGATTGAACTTGTGGAGAAAATGACTCTACTTTACGACAATGCTGTGACGTTAAAAAGAACACGAAATTTTCACCATGCAAAATAAGTAGTGGTACAACCTTTAATGCAGAGTTTCGGCATTAGGATCTATTTATGATGCTCCAATATAAAGAATGGTTTCCAGCAAGTATGGGTCTACTCCAAGCTCAAATAACAAAAGATAGGTTTGTTTGCCATAGAGAAGTGCTTCAATGACCATGCCTTGTGATTTCTCTTCCGCCATACTTGGGCATTTACTCAACATTTAATGCAAGTTCTTGAACTTCAATGGAATTCTTGCAGAGTGAGAGAAAACTTCTTCGGCATTTATCTTTATACTTTATTTCCATCTTATTATTTCCAGTTTATTACTATTCTTTGTTCTCTCTTAAACTCATAGCTACTTCTTGAGATTGTTTTGATCTTTCTTTTCTTCTAACTGTTTTGAGTACAAAAGGAGTGGTGGTGATACTTTTTGAATGCAGATTTTTTTTGTTAAAAACATATGGTTGTTGAGTGGTTTTTGCAATGGTGTGCTTGCTCCTTTGTTTTTCTCTTTTTTGTTTTGTTTTGTTCAACGCTAGTTTCCTTTATGCCATGCGCATTGTATTGTCATTTTTTCTCCAATGAAAACCACTTTCATGCACTATTTAGTATCTATATATCGTCATTGAAGTGATATATTGTGCTTCTTTTGAGTCTGGCTGCGAAATAATGAAGGGGTATTTACATACATAACACACAATTCTTATGCGTCTACCAATCTCGCAACTAAACTTTCATTTTTACGCATTGTACTGGAATCCTTAATATCACAACAAAAATAGCATTATTACTATTTTAAAGTGAAATATACCTTTTCATGTATAGGTTTGAAGTACCAAAGTCCTTTATATATAAATTTGAAAGTGTAGGTGTGAGATATGTAAATGCATAAGAATTGTGTGCTACTTATGTAAATTTTCCAATAATCAAATTGATTTTTTTGTCTGCATAAATAGGAGATTTTCTTATATTCATTAGCATCCTTTGTTACGATGGATCATGCAGGTTCTGTTCACAAAGCAAAGGGCAGTGAAGATCTAGACCCACCTGTTCTTGCCCCTGAGCTCTTGAGTATAGTGGAAAGTTCAATTTTCACCTTTCATGATTTTCTGAAGAGGGATAAGAAAAAGTTTACTACAGCTTTGAGTTTTGTCAAAGGTCACAACCATGATGCAAGCTCCCTTCAGCAGGTGCATGCATCTCTCGACAAGGTATTCTCAAGACTTATTTATACATGGTGTTTCCAAACACCTGCCATTTAAGTCTTGATATGTTAGATGTTTTACACGGATTCTTCATATTTATGATTAAAGCACTCGGGTCCTTTAACCTTTCTACAATTGTCCACAATGGTATATTTGATCCTAAAATTAATGGAGAATTATTGTTTTTTTTTATTCTTCGTGATTTCAGATTAAGGAGTAGGGATTATACAGAAAGTCTTAATGCAATTTTGAAACTATAAAATTAATACATGGACTTTTGGTTTTGGAACCTTATATTAGCTACAATTTGATACAAGCTACAGAACTTAGGTTTGGAGAACGAAAATGATAACGGAGTTTACTTAAACCACAATAGAAAAACAAATATTATTACTGAAAGAAAATAGTCAGTTACAATCAAACACACTTGAAGCTGAAATTACAACAAACACGACACGAACTCACGCTAGGGCTCAATCTCGGGGTGGTGGAGGTCGGCTAGGTGGTCGGGGAGTGGTCAGAGGTGGCTGAAATGGGTTTTTTGGCTCGTTGGGACAGCAAAAGGTGGGGTTAGAATTGTGTTGGAAGCAAAGTGGATGACTGGGACAACGAGGTGCAACAAAGGAGAATGAATGTGGACTGCAGGACAGCAAGTGGAGTACTGACTGGTGTGGGGGTAGCAAGCAGGTACTGTAGGGACAATAGGGTAGGCTGCAAGCCTGGCGGCAACAAGTCGGAGTGATGGTTGTATTGCAGGAAAACAATATATTTGTTGTTTTCCGGATGGTAGCAGCGAGGATCGACGACTGAGAGTGATACGGGAAGGTTGGGGAAGGATGGAGACAGTTGTGTGGGGTGGCAATGGGGATGTTAAGAGTGGCTATAATGCTGGAATTGCAGAAAACAACCAAAAGAGGCTGTTTTTGGCAGCTGTAGCAGGGAAGCAGTGGCCAAGAACGATGTGAGAGGATGCACAGGGGATGGGAAGATTATCACCATCTCATGATAGAGATACAACCAGAGCACCACCCAATCCCTCAAATACAACCCTCAAAGGGAAGAAGAGACATCGACTGTCACGATACAAAACACACAAAAAAATTAACTCTAGACTCATACTAAAATACTTATATAATAAGAGGATAACTTGAAGTGGCCAATGCAAACCGACCAACTACTCCGAAGGGAAAGAACTTAGATTGGTTCGGTCTAAGACAAAGCAACTTTTCACTGCTTACGTGGGACTTCTTGCGTTCGAGCTGCGATTGCACTTCACATTTGCGATATTGCGGGAGATGCTTCCACGTCAGTCTCTCAGGTTTGTGGGAGCTTCAGCCTCATTTGTTGAAGCTTCTGGCTTCTCATAGTATAATGTTAGGTCGGCCATGTTGAAGGTGGTGGAGCTTTTCTAACTTCTCGATAAGTCAATCTTTTAGGCATTGTTTTTCTAAAGCACATCTTGATATAATAAGTATCCATCATCCGTTGGCACAACTTGAGCTGGAGCTATATATAGATGTAGATTCTTATAAAATAATTCTCTTGCCATTAAATTCCTAATTTGTTTCTTCCTCCTCTCGTACTCGACAGAATGTACCTTACAAATAATATAGTCAGAAGAAATCAACTCTGAGAAGAAATTTGTGGTAGGCCGAGCCACTCTCACTAATAACTACTCAGAAGAGACCTCTTCTTATTTGGTAGATCCTGGATCTCATTGAAGAATTATCTTTCCCACCAAGCTCCTAAGATAATTTCCAAAGTCATGTTTCATCCTTTCTGTATTGCCATCTGTTGGAGGGTGCACTATTGAATTGAATCTAATGTTTGAGCAACTCCATAATTTTTTTTTTCAAAAGTAGCTCAAAAGCTCATGTCTGATATGTCGGGCTTCCATCAATAAGGGAAACTCTAGGAGTTTATATATCTAAAAGTCTGATTTTTTTTTATTTGGGGCTGCCATACCTCCAGCATCGATTCCTCGAACTCAAGTCCATCTTGGACAACCACTGTTAATTTGGTTCGAGTCTCTCTCATGTGCTCAGCTTCATTTCTCCCTCATCAGTTGGGATACAATGCTCATAGTCTGTGCCCTCGCATTCTTCAATGTTTACTGTGTTATTGTCCTTTTCTTTAATTGTCCCATGCTCAGTGAAATTGATCATTCTTCTGGCTGTGCAATTTGATATAATATGCCTAAATTTGTAGCACTTAAAATATTTCTGAGCTGGGACAAGTTTGAGAATGTGGATTGGTTCCACCTTTTCTCCTCTTTGAATTATTGTCTCCTTAGGCAGGTTCGGCTTGGATGTTTTGTTGGGTGTACTCCTATTACTTGATTATGAGGTTTAACTCTGCTTGTAAAATGTCCGGTGATCTTACTTGATCCCGGGGTGCACTCCCATTGCTTGATCCTGGGGTGTATGCTATTTGCTTGATCCTGGGGTGTATGCTATTTGCTTGATCCTGGGGTGTACACTATTTGCTTGATCCTGGGGTGTATGCTATTTGCTTGATCCTGGGGTGTACTCCCATTGCTTGATCATGGGGTTGAACTCTGCTTGTAAGATGTGACATTCATCCGATGATAATGTTGTAACTAGTGTAGCCTTGTGCAAATAGTCTGCCTATAATCTCTTTTCTTATCGAACATATAGTAATTTTACGCTTTTCTTCTCATTGTCGATGAATCTTTAAGTTCACCCACCACTGAGATGCACTTTTCCTTAATTTTGTGGAGCTAGTTTCACCATTCCGTTCGGTGGGATATCTTGACACTCAAAGATACATTCCAAGGTCCAAATCAACCTCTACTTCAAAATCTTGGCTTCTTCAATATCACACGTCAAATCTTTGAAGTAGTTGTTCTTCATCTCGGGGATCAAATGGAATTTATGTGACCCCACCCGATGATTCCTCACGAAGGCGTCAAGCCTCTGTTGAAGTTGGAGGTTTTCCCACTATATATCCTCCATATAATTCTTTTGGAAACCTTTGTGGATTTCTCATTAACGACATCATGTCCCACTATCCTGATACAAAATACACGAAAAAACTAACCCTAGAATCATACAAAAATAAATATATACTAAGAGAATAATTAGGAGTGGCACATGGGAAAGAATATGGACCGGAAAGAACTTGAACCGGTTCAGTCCAGGAAGAGTTGTTGGTTGATGCTTACACGAGATTTCTCACATTCGGAACGCGATCTCGCTTTACACCTGCAGGCACGAATGGAACATAGAATGATTAGGAAGATGTTGGACCGACTATATTAATTGAATCTCACATCATTGGGTGATATACTTGTCTTGCTTCGTGAATCATCTTTCCCACCCTATATCAGATTTTTAGCAATTATCTCCTTGGTGGCATGATTAGGATTTTGGTTTGGGTCGGTGGAAGAATATGTGTGGCTGATGTAGGGTGGGAAAGAAAAGTTTTTGATGGGGATGACGTTAGGTACATGTGGATGCTAGAAACCCTAGGATGGACTATGCTTAAGCTAGTTATGATACTAAATGATATCAGAGTCAACTCAAATCATAATAAGAAAGACATTATTATTGAAAGCAAATAGACAATTACAATAAACAAACTTGAATGTGAAATTATAACAAACATGACACAAACTCACATTAGGGCTCGATCTTGGGGTGGTGGAGGTCGGTTAAGTGGTTGGAGAACGGAGGTTGGTGGCTGAAATGAGTTGTTAGTGGTTGGGACAACAAAAGGAGGGGTTGGAATTACAGTGACAGTGGTTTAGAGGGTTCGGATTGTGAGAGGTAGGGAAGGAGAAGGGTCGTGGACTTTAGAACAACAAGAGGAGTGTTGTTTGGTGCACGGGTAGCAAGCGGGAACTACAGTGACAGTGGGATAGACTACAATCTAGGTGGCAACAAGTCAGAATGATGGTTCAACAACATGAAAACAACATATTTGTTTTTTTTTTCTAAATGGCAACAACGAGGGTTGGTGACTCAGAGTGATGTGAGAAGGTTGGGGAAAGGATAGAGGTTGCTGTGTTGGATGGCAGCGAGGCGGGGAATGGGGGCTGTAATCCAAGAATTGTAGAAAACTACCAAAAGAAGCTGTTCCAAGTGGCTGCAACAAGGAAGGGGCGGTCGGGAGCAGTGTGGGAGGATTCAAAAGCGGATAAGGGAAGATAATCCTCACTTTGGGAGAGAGTTACAACTAGATTACTACTCAATCCCTCAAATATAACCCTCAAAAAGAAGAAGAGGCGTCGACCACTATCCCGATACAAAATGCACGAAAAAACTAACCCTAGAATCATACGAAAATAAATATATACTAAGAGAATAATTTGGAGTGGCACATGGGAAAGAACCTGGACCGGAAAGAACTTGAACCGGTTCGGTCCAGAAAGAGTTGTTGGTTGATGTTTACACGAGATTTCTCACATTCGGAACGCGATCTCGCTTCACACCTGCATGCACGAATGGAACATGGAATGATTAGGAAGATGTTGGACCGACTATATTAATTGAATCTCACATCATTGGGTGATATACTTGTCTTGCTTCGTGAATCATTCCAAGGTTATGAAGATATTCTAAAAAAGGTATTGGATAGCAAGAAAAAAGGGCTAGTTGTAGGGAAAATTTGGATATAATTTTGTTGCTTTTAATAATACCAACAATAATTAAAAGCTCATGAATCTCTATTTTATATAGGAAACGATAACAAGATTTATTACAAGGATAAGATTTATTGTTCCATTTGAACTAACCAACTAATCTTATTTTTAGATTAGATAAGCTTAAATTTATATATTTAATATTGTATGAAGTTTTTTTGAGGGGGGGTGGGATTTGAATAAAGTATGTGACGAATACCTGGTCTGTTTAGCTTTGTTTTAGCATATTTTAAGATGTTATTATGCTCGTGAAAGGTATTTATGTCTGTTTTGTATAGATTGCAGGTTTGATGTAGTTTGGGAGTGAAAAAGAACAAATCAGAGCGAATAATGTAAAGTTGTGAGACAGCGCTCTTGCGCCGTCCTCCCAATACGTCCACTCCCACTTGACAGTGCACCGTGCTATTGTCTGCTGAGGTTAAAGTGCCCGTGCCCACTTTGTGGCACACTCGCGTCTGACTTTTAATCATCCGACGCACCCGCACCAGACTTGCGCCGCACCTGCGTTTAGTTGTTGAATTAAATTTGGAAGAAATTTTTTTGCCTTTGTCGAATTTCCTCTATATGCATGCTCATTGGGACGATTTTAGGGCATTTTGGGTGGCTGGATGCTGGAGTTAGAGAGAGTTTTTCGGTGAGAGAGAGTTCTCCCTTATAATTTTCTTCCTTTCTTTGAGTTAAGGCCTTAAGGGTTGTTTCCCGTCTCATTTTTCCTCTTGTTAGTTGCTGTTCTTGATAAATTCTTGTATGAGAGATATCTACTATTGTGGAGAGGACAAGACAATTTTGTAAGTTTTAAATTTGTTTATTTCTTGCAACAACAATCTGCATGGATTTTGTGGTTCTCCTTATTATGCATTAAATTTTTTTCGTGCTTCTGTAATGTAGAGTTAGTTTATTTTTTGTGGTTTGTTGAGGTGTTTTCCATGCATTATTTTCCAAGCTTTTATGTCTTTATGTTGTTGTGTAACATTCTAGATTTCACTTGCTTATTGTCTGATCAATTAAAATGTTAATATCTTCTGTGATCTCTGTCTATCCTTTGCATGGTGGAAAGATTAGGTTAACCACAAAATCCTGATGGAATATGCATATTCTAGTTAGAGTTTTGTAATGTAGATAAGGGCTTGTAAGAATCCTTGGAGACGCCATGAGGTTAAGCTAAACACCGATTCTTCTTCTGATCTAGACATAAACTTAAGAAGAAAATTTATTCCTGGTTGATAACTGCGATGCAGGAAAAAATTAAGGAAAACCATGACCCAATAAGATACCCAAGTCCCAGAGGCACGAGCCTCATCTCTCTTGAAGAACACCAACTGTCTTTCAACTTTTTGTTTTCTGGTTTTTGAGATCGTGTTTTGTTTTTGTTTGTTGTTAGAATTTGTAGGAATTCAACCCTTCTCGTGATCATGCCCAGTTTGGTTTATAAAGTTAGTAAATTAGAGATTTTTCTATTAGAATAATTGTTAGCTATTTCCTCATGGGATAGGTATGCTGATTCTGATACCGCATATTACTCGAAACATCTATTTGTGTGATTAGTCGACATGCCTTGCATCAATTTTTCAATCATTAAGTTTTTGGCGTCATTTTCGGGGAAATATGTTAATAATCATTCTGATTTTAGATGAACTTTATTTGATAAACATATAATCTTGGTTTGACAATTTTATTTTTTGTTATTTTTCTATTTTGCTTGTTTCTTCTTGTTGTAATTGTTGTTTGCACTCATTATGATAGCCATAAAGCTAAACTATTTTATGTGTGTCATGTTTTTATTTTATTTTCCATGTGTTGTCTGCTTTGCATGTTACTTGTGGACAGAATCATGTGGGTTTTGATGATCGTGTGTTTAGTTGGAGTCGGTCGAGTTTGTTGTTAGGGTCACATTGTCATTGCCTTTGTATATGCATAGTGGAGCTGAGTCTGACCTTGCTCTTTTTGACCCTTAAATTCACCAAATCTTTAGACACCTTAGGAGAGCACATTCACTGACTGACATACCTAATATTGATGATCATTCCCTGAAATCTTTCAAGAATTGTCAATCTTTCTGTTGAGGAAATCCACATGAGCATGAACTGCTTCGTGGCAGACCCACAACAAAGTTCATGTTCGCATTCACTCGAGGTAGATTTAGGATAGGGAGTGGAGTTAGAGGCTCTTATTTTGTACTATGGCTTTAACTTAATGACACGCACTATCTAACTTGACTCTTCACATCTCGTGTATGCTTAAATCGAAAGAAATTTTCTTTCAATGAGGAAAAAGTCTTATCTATGCCAAAATTACTCAATGATCTCACCATTGTGACACACATGTTTTGAGTGAACTCCTACAAATGCTGAATTTGTTTTAAAAAATGGATAAGAATCATATTTGTAAAATTGCTCTCGTGCCCTCTTTTGGCAATGAGCTCAAATTTCCTAAAAATCCTCATTAGTTGCATACAAATTCTTCATCATTTCAACACCAACTACTTTTGTTTGCTTGGTAGTGAGTAGCAGATGGAGGTGGCTCAAAACGAAGACTTAAAACATCAAATACATTATTTTGACTCCCAACGTTATGCTTGAGCACAAAATTAAAGGAAGATAGAAACTCTACCTCAGAGGTTTGCCTACCTTTCAACTTTAATGTTTTTTTAACAATCTCATCATTTTGAGACATGTTTTGAGTGAACGCCTATGAATGCAGAATTTTTTCTTAAAATGGATAACAATCATATTTGTAAAATTACTCACGTGGCCACTTCCGACAATGAGCCCAAATTTCCTAAAAATCCTCATTAGGTGCATTCAAATTCTTCATCATCTCAAAACTGACTACTTTTATTTGCTTCGTAGCAATTAACAGATGGAGGCGACGCAAAATGATGGTTTAATACATTATTCTAATTTCAACCTTATGCTTGAGCACAAAATAAAAGGAAGATAGAAACTTTACCTAGGAGGCTTGCCTACTCTTTACCTTGTTATGATTGTTTAACAATCTCAGGGCTTCATGATTGGCGTAGATTTAACTCGCTGGCTACCAAGTAATGACTCTAAGGGATTTTTTTGCTAGCCACTTTTAAGCGAGATTTACGTAGGATTTAGGCTAAATCCTGCAAAATGCATCATTGTAAATCTTGAGATTTGGTAAAACCCCAAATGATGCCGATTCGCCGTAAATCTGGGATTTGGTAAATCCAGTAAATTGATGAATTTAACAAATTTGGGCTGAGCGGAGAGAAAAAATGGCCCGAACAGACTTACCTTCCTCAATGTTTGGAGTAGAGCGGAAGGATGAGAAAGATGAGAGTTTTGTTGGTCTCTGTAAGCCGTGACCTTGTCGTTGCCTTCCCAGGTTGCTCTAATGATGACCGTCTCGCGAAGGTTCGTTCACGAAGGCAATGGTTTTCAGCAAACAGGACATGGAGGGAGATGCCCGAAGGTTTGGGTGGAGATGGGAAGTTTGGGTGAAATTGGGAGAGGGAGAATATGGGCAAGGGTTTCGGTTAGAGAGGGAACTAATGAATAAATAATTAATTAGTTTAATTGATTAATAATTAATAATTAATAATTAATAATTAATAATTAATAATTAATAATTAATTTATAGATTATTAAATTAATTATAATTTGATAAATTTAAATGTTATTATTTAATGGTTAAGTAATGAATACAAATAGTTTTTAAAATTTTAAATTATTTAATAAAATTTTAAATAATTCCTAATTACAAGAGGATATACCTTGGTTTTTGTTTTTTTGCTAATGATATCCTTCTCATTGATAAGACGAGAGATAAGCTCAGGAAAAACTTGAATTACGGAGGTCTACCTTGAAGTCTAAAGGCCTTCATTTGAGTAGAACTAAAACTGAATGTATGAAATGTAATTTTAGTAGTAGTAGCTCTAGTGCATAAATGTAACTATGGGTGATTAAATTATTAAAAGGTGTGAACACTTTAGTTATCTCGGGTCTATTGTTCAAAGTGATAGTGATATTGATGGGATGTTATTAGTAGAATTCAAGTTGGTTGGTTGAAGTGGAGGAATGCTCTGGGCCTATTGTGTGATAGTAAAGTACCGCTTAGATTGAAAGGAAAATTTTATAAGACAGTGGTGAGACATGCAATGCTTTATGACATTGAATGTTGGCATTTAGAAGAGAAACATAAAACTAAGCTTAAGTGTTGCCGAGATGAGAATGATCAGGTGGATGAGTGGGTTTACACTTAGAGACAAAATGTGAAATGAATTTATTCATGATAGGGTTGGTGTAGCTCCACTGACAGACAAAATTAGAGAGAGCTTAGATGGTTTGGTCACATTAAACTTCGATTATCTGATTATCCGATTAGAAGAGTAGATGTTTTAAATTTAACTTATGTTAAGAAAGACAGAGGTTGACCTAAGAAGTCTTGGGCATATTGTATAAAAATGATCTTAATTTATTAAAATTTCATGAAAATATTACACTAATGCTCTGTTTGGCGCAGCCGCAGCTTCTTAGTTTTTCAGTTGTAGCTGCGCTGCCCCAGGAAGTTGCTGCAGTGAAGCTGACTGTCTGTTTGGTGTCGTGTGAAAATAGCTGTGAAGTAGTTGTTTCTGAAAAAAATAACCATGCTAGCCCTGTTTGGTAAAACTGTTTAAAACAGAATTATGACAACGATATTTTTGATACTTCTGAAGCAGAAATTCACACCGAAACAGTTCAAAAATTCAGATGTAGACACAAGAACTACATATGAAACATGCTTAACAAGTGAAGGAAATCAAATTCTTATCAGATTCACATAAAAGAGCAGCTAATGCAGTTCTACCTCAATCAGGAAAAATATTGATTACAATGATTTATGATGTTAATCTATGGCGGTATCAAATTATGCAAAATGATGATTTAACAAAAATTAACCAATTAAAAGCAATAAAAATTGCTTACAGAACAAGTGATCATCCAAGCTTCCATGCGACATATACTCATAAACAAAGAGCCCGTCACATCCTTCTGAATGGTAGCCGATTAAGTTAACAGGATTGGGATGATGCAGCTTCCGTTTAGGTTGTAGGGAAGCTAAGGAAAAAAAAGTATAAATAAAAATTAATTAGTTGAATAGGAAACAACAGAGCTTGATTTGGTATTTCCTAACTCATTTTTCATTCCATTCTCTCAAATCCTTGTCAGCCAATCGGAGTGTTAATGATCTGCAAGTTTATCAATCCATTGAATCAGAGGACCTGGGTAACTCTATCCTGTCCTTGATCCGCTGGATCTTCTTCTCCTTCTTTGGCCTCACGTTCCTAAGCGATCCCTTCTTCCCATGCTTTGTTTTCTTATCACCACGGCCGCAAGTCCTTAAACCAGTTTCTGTAGTTTCCGGCGAGAAGGAGGTTGAGGTTGAGGCTGAGTGCGAGAAGGAGAAAATCACGTGTTGTTCCTTCAGCTGCTGCATCCACCGCCTTCCGAGTAACGCATCATGTCCGCCTCGCTCATTTTGCCTCTTGTTCACGAGAGAACTCACTTGCTCGATAAGTAGAGATTGGGGAGCGCGGGGCAAATGAGGTAAACACCGATCAGTAACGCGGGCCACGGGGTCAATCCTGCGGCCCGCGTTCCGCTTATTTTAGTGGCGGGCGGCTGCCGAACGCCGCATCAAACGAAAAATTTTATATCAGTTTTGCAGTTTGGGGCTGCGCCGCGCGAAATACGCGGGCCCCAAACGAAGCCTAAATAAGACGCAATTGAGAAAAAAGGATTCATGTAGCCGACCCCACTTAGTGGGATAAAGATTTTGTTGTTATTGTTGTATAAAACATGCTCATTGTTATTGCTGCACCTTATTTTGATCACATAAGCTGAATACAATGAAAAGGGTCAATTAGGAAAATTTAATGAGAAATTGAAGGAAAATATTTTTCTCGGATACTCATTTTTTAGTAACACTTCAAATGGTTTAAAAGGCATTCAAGAATCAAATAAATTTTGATGAGTTTCAAAGTTGTGCCCTCGCTCTGTGGAGCTCATTACAAGTTTGGGGATTAATTTAGCCCACTATCAAGAAGTCATTGTCAATGCCAGACCAACAACTGCCATGGATAAATTCATTAGGGGCATTTGTGTATGTAAATCTTTCTTTTCATTAGAGGCATTTACATACATACTACTCAATTCCTATATATTTACATATCTAACTTCTAAATTTTATTTTACATTTATATCACCCAAATCTTTCATATCATCTCAAAAATACTATTTTTTTAAAAGTGAAATGCACCTTTTCATTATCATATACTAATTTAATTTATGTAAAACTGCAGAAGGAAATGAAAATAAAAGAGCTTTCAAAGAAAAAAGAATGGAGGAAATCCAGGCCTACAACCCCATCAGAGGTGGACTTATTTTTAGCACTCATTGACATTAAAGTTGTCTCCAGGGTGCTGAGGATGGCTCGCATCAGCGAAGAGCAGCTGCTGTGGTGTGAAGAGAAGATGAGCAGGTTGGATCTATCAGACAACAGGCTCAGAAGGGATGCCAGCCCAGTTCTCTTCCCTTGCTGATCTGTAACTACTCTACCGTTCCTGCTGACTGTAAGAGGAATATTTGAGTACGTAATTGCTCACTCATTGTGTGCTTTATTATTATTATTATTATTATTGTTATTGTTTCTGTTGTTAGGAGTGCACAATGAGTACTCAGGTTTTTACTCCCATGGTAGGAATTTGCAATTAGTTTCTAGTGTTACATGATTTTTTGTTGCATGGGAGAATTGGATGTAAGGAAAAAATGTGATGAATTGAGTATAAGAGACTTATGTTGGCTTTATTTCTTCAAGTTTGGGCCAACCTTGGGAGTTTTGAGAATTTAATTATTTATTTATGGAATATTTGCGTACCTAGCTCACAATTCTTATGTATTTAAATGTCTCACACCTGAACTTTGATATTTGTATGCATAACATGATATCGGAGTTGAACAAAGAGTAATAAACAAACAAATATAATTACTAAATAATTCATAGTCAGTTAGCAGGAACATACTGAAACATAAATAACGACAAACTCAACACAAAAGTATGAAATTGCGATAAATGACCACAACTCAAACTAGGACAATGTTGGTGATCTATGTGGGTTTAGTCCTCCAAAGAAGTGTTGAATGGTGGGCGAAGGGCTGGAAGGTGTGTTGGTAGCAAAGTTGTGTGGGTAATCGTGAGGGGGAGGTGTGATGCTGTAGGAACTACTTGTGGTTATTGTTCTGGGTGGGGGCATCAAGAAAGAGTGGTTGAGCTGCGGGTGAAGAGGCTAGCGTCGAGTGGTGCCAATCCAAAGAAGGTGTTGAACAGTTGCAACAATTGGGTAGGTGGTTGGGAGGGGAGGAGGGGGGGCATTGTGTGTGATGATGGCACTAGCTTAAGGATGAATACAGAGGAAGGGAAGTTCAAGATGAATGTCCCATCAGGAATGAGCTATAGTTAGAGCCCACTCAAGCCATGGAGGGCAATCATTGCCTTGGAATGAGATACAACTGAGACACCACTCACTCTTTGATACAGTCCTAGAAGGAAAAAACAGGGGACACCGACGGCTGTCCTGACAGAAACACGAATAAAACTGAAAACACAAAACATAGGAACTAAATATATATGCCCTAATTAATTGGGATTGGGCCTACTGTTGAAAGGGTGCGCCAAACCAAAGTTGAGGAGTCGATTGACTCTATCGTTGCCTAAACTAGTCAGTCTAGTTGCTGGAACCCTGGAAGTTCTATGCATGTTCTGCGTCATAAGAGGGAGGCGCTCAAGCGTTAATCTCTCGGAGTTGGAGGAGCTTCTACTACATTCGTCGAAGCTTCTGTTTTTTCATAGTCCGGTATCAGGTCGACCATGTTGAGGGCGTCAAAAATGTTGTAAGCTTCACTTAAATCAATCTTGAAAGCATTTTTATTCCAAAGCACATCCTGATAGAATAAATATGCATTCTCTTTATGTACAACTTGAGCTAGAGTTGCGTATGGATGTAGATTCTCACATTGTAACTCTTAAATCGTTAAACCTGTAATTTGTTTCTTCCACTCATCATACTCAACTGAATGTTTCTAATAACAAATATGTCGAGAAAAATCAAATTTTAAAATAAAATCTATGGTAGGTTTGATCATACTAAAGTATAACCACTCAGGAAAAACCTCTTCTTATTCTTTGGTAGGACTTAGATCTCATTGTAGGATGTTCTCTCCCACCAAGCTTTCAAGGAAATTTCCAGCATTGTGTTTCGTCTCTCCTTTTTGGCCATATGTTGGTGGGTACACTCTGCTGAATTGAATTTAATATATATAGTCTCCCAATAATAGCTCAGAAGCTCCTCATTTCTGACATTTCAAACCACTTTAATGGGTAATGACTCAATAGGTGAACTGTCAGTCAAGATTTCTGGGAAGTCCATCAATAGGATTTGTGCCTTCTTCAGGTATCGTTTCTTTGGACTCACTATATTCTTGAACTACTAGTGTTAATTCTGCTGAGGCATCCCTTGGACTCGACTTGAATTACATGTATCTCTCCATCTATAGTTGGTAAGTGGTACTCTTCCTTTGTGTCTTCACATTTTTCAGTGTCTACCGTGTCATTATGGTGGGATATCCTGGTACTCAAAGACACATTCAACTATGCAGAGTCACTNATGGTGAAACATTCACCAAAAGTTAAGGAAGAGTGCATCTTTTTTTGGAGAGATTTGAAAATTTTTTGATAGCAAGAAGGAAAAAGTAAAATTACAGCTTGGTGAAAAATGAAATGAGGGATGCATAGTTAGTATCTACTAGTTTTTTACATACAAGATGTTCAAAACCTAGAATCAAAGGTGAAGAGAACATTATTAGATGATTGTCGCATCTCACTGACAGAGTTCAATCCAGGATCATGCAACTTGTACACCCAGGAGAAGATCCAAGCCAGCCCAACTTAAGGAGAAACTAGTTCAGGGTGGAGAATCAGTGAAGCTAACCAACAAAATTCTCAAATTCATCCCAATCCGAAAGCGTGCATCAAGTGCCACGATTTTGGGAACGGTGCATCTTCTTACCCAAATAAAAGTATGGTTTATTTCACTAAGCAAGGAGCAATTGAGGAAATAGACAATGACACAATAAGCACTGAAGAATGTGACATAAAGGAAGGATCAAGTTCAAGAGATACCCAACACAATTAACAATAGTTGTTCGAGAAGATATTAAGTCCGAAGAATCGATACCTGAAAAGGAACTATCCTTTTGATGAACTTGCCAAAGATCTTGACTGACAATTCACCTCTTGGGTGGTTACCCATGAAATTAGTCTGACAAGTCAGAAATGAGAAGCTCATAAGCCACTATTGAGAAACTATATAGAGTTATTTGGATATTAAATTCAGTTCAACAATGTATCCACCAACATATGGCCAGAAAGGAGAGGCAAAACACAATGCTGGAAATTGCCTTGGAAGCTTGATGGGAGAGAACATCCTACAACGAGATCTAAGTCTTACCACAGACTAAGAAAATGCCTCTCATGAGTTGTTATATTTCAGTATGATCCAACCTACTATAGATTTTGTTCCAAAGAATATTCTTCTTGAAATATTTGTTATAAGCAACACTCAGTTGAGTATGATGATTTGGAGAAACAAATTACAAATTTGATGGCTCGAGAGTTAATTTGTGAGAATCTAAATCTACTAGCTCAAGTTATGCATAAAAAGAATGCATATTTATTTTATCAGGATGTGTTTTGGAATGAAAATGCCTTCAAGATTGATTTATCTGGAGCTTACCACATTGTCGGCACCCAACATGGTCGACCTAACGTCATACTATGAGGGGACAGAAACTTACATGAATGAAGTAAAATCTCCTCCGACTCCGAGAGACTAACACTTAACCACCTCCCTATTCTAACACAGAACGCACACGTTCATAACTTCCCGCTTTTCAGCACCTAGACTGACTAGTTCAAGCAACGACAAAGCCAATCGACTCCACCACTTAGGCTTGCCGCATCCTTTCAACAGTGAGCCCAATCCAAATTATTTAGGGAATGCATATATATTTTGTTCCAATGTTTTAAATTTTTAGCTTTGTTTGCGTTTTTGTCAGGACAGCCGCTGATGTCGCTTGTTTTTTTCTTCTAAGACTGTATCTAAGGGTGAGTGGTGCTCCGACTGTACCTCGTTTTAAGGTGATGATTACCCTTCCAAAGTTCGAGTGGTGCTCTAGCAGTAACTCGCTCTCAAGGGGATATTTATCTTCAACTTCCCTTCGTATGCATCCGTCCTTACGCTAATGCCATCATATTTCCCTATTGCAGCCGCCACACATAGCATGTCTTGCGGAATTTTTGAGGTTTCAGGTCGCTGCCATCGCTGTCCCAACCCTTTGCTTAACTACCACCCCTGTCTCATGCCTTCCACTTCGTTGTTCCATACCTTCCAACCCTTCCCCC
>JXCR01141072.1:7212-20804 GCA_002079205.1 Phalaenopsis hybrid cultivar
CTGATTCTGATTATGAAGGTTTCATTGAAGAACCTATTTCCTCTCGTTTGAAGAAGAGATCCTACCATCAAGTTGAACGTGAGGATTCAGTTAGTGATGCGAAGGGTAAAAGACCTATGGCTTCAAGAGGTGTTGCGCGTTACATTCATTCTGTTAAACATATAGTGAATAGGCTCAAAGGCATTTGCACTGATTGGGAGATCACTGAGATTGAAAATATTTGTCCAAAGAGTTGTGAGGAGGCTTATGCGCTGATACCATCCCTGAAGGAAAAAGAAGAATTGATTAAACATCAACTCACTTCTGTTATAAGCATTCTTACAAAAATCAGAGTTCAAGGTTAGCAGAAGCTGGTTTTGGTTATGTAAACCAGCTTATCTATGATTGAAACTTGTATATGTTGCTTGCCTGTATATGTGTGTGTGTGTTATGTAAGAACAAGTACTACGACAGAACAAAAATCATTTCCTTCAGCAATGGAATTGGAAGAAGCTACTGGTGAATTATCCAAATACTATGTTATCTGTTACATACTTTATGGCATGTAGTATGTATGTAATCTTGGTATAAATATAATATCACAAATATAATATTAATCCAACTTATCTGTGATTGAGATTTGTACTTCATGCTTGACTATATGTGTGAGTGTCAAACTTTAACTCGATGTTTTAATTCTATTCAGATTTATTTTTAAGAAGGTTTGGTACAATATCGGTTGGTACAAATGCCAAAGTTCAATCTCCTATGTGTTAGTTCCATTCACCCCTATAAATAAGAAGGTGTTGTCACAAATGACACTTCAATTTTAGTCCTGAGCATTTTAATCCAGTAAATATGGAGATATTAATGTTTTTTTGTGTCCTTTCTTTTCCGTTGAGCCAATCTTCCTTAGTTCCTAAGAGATCCCATATTTTCATCCTCCATAGAATCTCATAGGTTCTATTCTAGTTTTTATTTGACCATGCATAAAACAATGCTACTTAATTAGACTACATACAAGTGGTTCCTCCTTATCATTAAGCATTTTAGGATATGCCCAAGATAAAATTGATGGTAGGATCTTCTTGTAAAAATTTTAAAATTATTTTACTAATTTTGAGAATTTATTTTAAAAAAATTAAAATAAATAAAATGTGTTTATATGGCATTCTTTATGTTAATTGACCTCTAAAGTAATCATATGAGATTTAATCATGCAAGTAAAATATCACCAAAAAAAAAAAAAATCATGATAACGACACCCAACATATATAATCAAAAGTAATTATATGTGAAACCAAATCACAACAAAACATATACATGACACAANATTAACAGTGTCAAATATTTGCTAGATGTCTTTTTAGCGTTTGAAGCTACCTTTAACTACATATTATTTCAATATATTTAGACATGTAATAATAAATTTAATTTTTGAAGTGCTTGGGATATTTTTAAAAAAATGGGATCGATTGGAAGTAATTTATTTTATCTATAATTTTTATATTATTCTTGGAATTAATACCATTCACTACCTCTTATCATTCTTGACTCATTGGTTCTTCAAGTTTTTTTACCATTTGATCGACAAAAGAGTATAATATGATATAATTTGGCTGGCACTCTCTTTTCTAACTTGAAGAGCCAATGGATAAAGTAATATCACCCTTAATAAACACTCTTAAAAATAGATGGCAAGCTACTACGTGTATACACACTCGAATTATTTTTGCAATTAATACCATTCACTACCTCTAATCATTCATGACTCATTGGTTCTTCAAGTTTTTTACCATTTAATCGACAAAAGAGTATAATATGATATAATTTGGCTGGCACTCTCTTTTCTAACTTGAAGAGCCAATGGATAAAGTAATATCACCCTCAATAAACACTCTTAAAAATAGATGGCAAGCTACTACGTGTATACACACTCGAACATTTTCTTGAAAATTGATAAAGCTCAGTTAATATTTTTTTAATATCTTGAAAATAAAAGTTCTTAGAGCTTTAATCATAAAAATCTAAAATGCATACGTGAAAATCTTCATTTTAATTTTTTTCTTATATGAATTGAAGAANTTCAGTTAGTATTTTTTTAATATCTTGAAAATAAAAGTTTTTAAAGTTTTAATCATAAAAATCTAAAATGCATACGTGAAAATCTTCATTTTAATTTTTTTCTTATATGACTTGAANATTGAAAATTGATAAAGTTCAGTTAATATTTTTTTAATATCTTGAAAATAAAAGTTTTTAGAGTTTTAATCATAAAAATCTAAAATGCATACGTGAAAATCTTCATTTTAATTTTTTTCTTATATGACTTGAAGAAGCTCAGAGGCTTCTGCGCTAAGGATGAGCTTACTATGAAAGCCAAAGTTTGTCCAGAGAAATGCCAAGAAGTTTATGCATAGATATCGTTGGGATTGTGAAGCCTAATTTAGGTTTTTAGNTCCTTTAATATATAGTATATATGGAGATAGGGATATTGTTTAAGGAAAAATACAGCCATCATATCTTTTATTTTATGGAAAGCTATTATTGAACCATATTTTATAATTTATGTATTTACCTTTAATGCAACTTTCATTTAAAGCTCTACCAAGACTCATAAATAAGTTGTTTGAAAGCAAGTTATGACTCATTAACTTATTAACTCAAGCCTTTTTTGGTTTGATAATAAGAAATCATAGAGTTCTCCTCGCCCTTTCTCTTAAAACTATCAAGGTTTTTAGGTAAACTTATAATCAAGATATGATTGTCAAAATTAAGTAAAAATGAACTTTCTAGTTAGNAGGTTTTTAGGTAAACTTATAATCAAGATATGATTGTCAAAATTAAGTAAAAATGAACTTTCTAGTTAGGCATCATGCAAAAATTATAAAGCTTTAGAAGAATTGAATTGAGCTGAATACTCATTGTTCAAGCTTATTTATTTCTTTCTTTCATAGAGTTCAAGTTGACTATGAATTTAAATTAGGTTTTAAATTTTGTTCAAGTTTATTTATTATTTCTCTTCTTTAGCCTATCTACTTATATGTAAAGGTAAATTTTATAAATAAATACAAAGAATGCAAAGGTGTTGAGCTCTTTAATGGCAAACGAGGAGACCATACAAATCTCTGTGAGGAGAGTCAAACCAATTATAGTTCAACAAAATGATAGCATTAGTCTCAAATAAGAAGCAAAATGGAAACTAAATAGAATAAAACTGGCATGAATAGAAAAAGTTCATGAAATATAAACACTTATGATGCTCAATTTCCTATTCAAAAAATCTCATTTACAATGATGTGACTTCACATATTTCTTAATTTCTTCCATAATGTTTTGAAATAGGTTTGAAACACATTGAATTATCATTAGGAGAACCAAATTTTGATCTTATGTTATTTGAACATAACATGAGGGAAATTTCATGCAATGGTCTTAAGAGAAAGACTAACTTACAATCTAAAATTTTTCTTAATAATATCATAGCTATTTAGGACGTGAATCATGAGAGCTTATTCCATTAATGAAGAAATTGGCATCATGAGATCTTATTTTTTCCGGNGAATCTCATTTACAATGATGAGACTTCACATATTTCTTAATTTCTTCCAAAATGTTTTGAAATAGGTTTGAAACAAATTGAATTATCATTAGGAGAACCAAATTTTGATCTTATGTTATTTGAACATAACATAAGGGAAATTTCATGCAATGGTCTTAAGAGAAAGACTAACTTACAATCTAAAACTTTTCTTAATAATATCATAGCTTTTTAGGACGTGAATCATGAGAGCTTATTCCATTAATGAAGAAATTGGCATCATGAGATCTTATTTTTTCCGGCATTCAATTTTTAATTATATTATAAAAGAAAAATGAAGTTAGAAAAGCTCACAATAAAGTAAAATATAAAGTTTATTCCATTGTAGTCTTTTCCCTTTAATCACAAATTTGAGAGCCAAACTAAATAGAATCTAAAATTTGTTATGTAGTATTAACATCAAGAAGCACTCGGTTAGAATTTTCTTAATATTATAAGAATAATAGTTTTTGCAGTTTTAATCTATAATTTAACTAATTAATATTTAATAAAAAATAATTAATATTTAATCATATTTCAACATCTCACAAAAAATTTAGTTTATGAAGTGCTTGAAATATTTAAGAAGTTGATAGGAAAATCATCAAAATAAATAATTAATGCATTATAAAATCATCAGTTTTTCATCTCTCACTTCAACCTTGCTAGATACTAGAAACAAAATACATGCAAAAATTTCTACAATTTGTATCAAATATTCTAACAAACACAACTTAAATGGATTTTCAACTAAATCATATCTGAAATGTTGTCAAGTAAATCACTGAAACCACAATTTAGAAACTGGATATCATATGGGCTACTTTTCTTTTTCTTTTTTCACTTGTTGGGTCATGAAATGAAATATGAAAATTTAGATGTATACTCACTTCCTATGTACTTGTATGTCTAACACCTATACTTTGCTTTTATATACATGCCGCCTTACCTATGCATGAAATGGCGTATTTCTCTTTATAAAAGTTAAAATGATGGTATTTTGATGCAATACGGAAGATTTAGGCTGTAGAAAGGTAAGAAAAGCAAAGTTTAATAGTTTGATATGTAAATACATAGTACTTGGCTCGTATGTATGCAAATGCCCCAATAAAATAATACAAATATCATAATTTTCTTGTCCTCATATTATGCATATTTTTTTTTCAGTACTAAAGGGCTTATAATATGGCCGAATTTAGGGGAGAACAGTGAAGGCAAGAAAATAGTGATTGAAATAAGCTCCTCTGATTCTGATTATGAAGGTTTCATTGAAGAACCTATTTCCTCTCGTTTGAAGAAGAGATCCTACCATCAAGTTGAACGTGAGGATTCAGTTAGTGATGCGAAGGGTAAAAGACCTATGGCTTNATTGAAGAAGCTCAAAGGCTTCTGCGCTAAGGATGAGCTTCTTATGAACACCAAAGTTTGTCCAGAGAAATGCCAAGAGGTTTATGTGTAGATATCGTTGGGATTGTGAAGCCTGATTTGAAGCCACAGTAGAACCCTTGATCGAGAGTTCGACGCTTTTGTGTGAGGTTGAGGACGATCAAGCTTCCACTTTGAAGCAACAAACAGAGGAGGGAGCACTCAGGCACCCCCCTTTGGGCGATTAGGCGCCCAATATTTGGCGCTCAAGCACCCATTTGTATTGGGCGCTCCTGCTTTTTTTCCCGAGAGCATGACTTTCAAGCGCTAAGTCTCCAGAGAGCATGACCTTCAAGAGCCAAGTCTGGGTGCCTTTGCACCCGGAGCAATGGGGCGAGATTTCTTCCATTTAAGAGCTAATTTCAAGCAGTGTAATTGTATCTCTTTATGTGTGTTGCTCTCTGTAAAAAAACTCCAAGTGAAGGTGAGAAGTGTCAGAGGGGAGGATTTCAGTGATTTCAATAAAACTCCAACGAAAGTTGGAGGTGGAGGACAACAAAAGAATCTCTCTACAAATGCTTCCGCTGATGAAATCTAAAATGAATCCCTAGTGTTATCTCTAGTCAGTAACAAAATTTGTATAGTAGATTCAAGTCCTCTTTTCATGCGTGCCCCAATAAAGAGGTGGTTAAAAACTATACTCAGAGTGATCTAAAATAGGATTATCTTGCAGATCACAAGGCTTGCAATATCGTAAGAAAGAGTGAAGTTGAAATTAGGTTGCTGAATGGTCATATAGCTTAATATTAGACCTTTTGACATATATACTTCCAAAATCTTTTATGCTACATAAAGCAAAACTGTAGTGTTAACATTAAAAATGTAAAATAAATACACATTTTCATGCATAGATATGATAGTTTATATAGGTAAAAATTAAAAGTTTACACGTCAGATATGCTAATACTTAAAAAATTAAGTGGTATGCAAGCAAATTGCGTATCATTTTTGTACGAATATATTTCCAAAAGATCCCACATATACCATCAAATTTGTTCAACCATGACTGGGTGCTCCAGTGACTCATAGAAATTTAGCTCAAACCACCAAATTTAACGTTTCTTAATCAATATTGCTATAAAATTTTCATTGGAAAATTGAATTGATCACGCGATCAGGATCGGGTCAAGCAAACTCAAAATACTTCATATTATGCATGCATAAATGTGTTTGTGTATGCATATATAATAATATTAATAATAATAATTTGTCATTTGTTGACTTATGGCCTAAACATTCTTCCCATGCCTCATGCATGTATGCTTCAAGATTATGGCTGTTAAAAAGGTTGTTGGTAGTGAACGGCTCATGCCTGCATCGCTAAATAGCTTGTGTTTGATTTATTTATTAAGCAAGTGAGTTTGTTTTCCAAACAAAAGCATATTTCATATAATTTCTTGTCCTTATTGCTGGCACTAGATTTATACAACTTTAATTATATATATTACGATCATCATTCTATTAAAATAAGTAATAATGAGAAACACGAAGTTTCCCTCTATTTTGTGTCTAATATTCGACCTGCAATATGCCCTCCTTTAATATACAATATAAATGAATATATTACTATTTTAAAAAAATATAGACATATATAATCATCATATCTTTTTTTTAATGAAAATTTATTATTTGACTATATTTTACAATTTATGTGTTTACCTTTAATATAACTTCCTATAAAGCTCTTCCAACAGTTATAAAAAGGTAGAGCAATTTATGACACACATGAACTCATTTTCTCATGTTTTTTATGGCCAGATAATAAGAAATCATAAAGTTCTGACTCTCTTTTTCTCTCATTCTTTCCAGCATTGTAGCTAAATTTAAAAGCAAGGTATGATTATCACCAAGTAGAAATGGATTTAATAGTTATGTACCATGTTATAATTTGAAATTAAGTTTTCGTTGAATTGAATTGAGATGAATCAGTGGAACAATTACTATCTTTTGATTGCCATAAAGAGCCAAATATGATGTAATTTGGCTGAACTTCTCTTCTCTAAAATGAATTTCTTGATTAGAAAGTGAGTTTAATTCACTTCATTTATCAAGAGAATGGCAGCAAGCAGCATTCAAATTGTGTGAGACCAAAAATAGTTGAGGGTAGAATACCGACACTTAAACATTTACCGTGTACCCCAGCTTGTTGATGGCATCCATGGGATAAGACCCCTCAGGTCGGGGATTTGAATCCCCTCTGACACAGTTAGGTGTGACTGGAGGCTCGTATAATAGCCTCTAATAATAAATAGCATAATTTGTGTATATCCGCTTGAACTTTTTAATGAAAATTAATTTAGCTCAGTTAGTTTGTTCTTAGAGTTTTAAGAATAATATGATTTAGAGTTTTGATAAACCATTTAACTACTTAATATTTCATCATATTTAGACATCTAATAATAAATTTGTTTTTTCAAGTGCTTGAAATGTTAAGAAAATGATAGAAAGGTCATCATAATAAATAATTAATGCATTTTTTCACCTCTCACTTCAACCTCACTTGACATACTTGAAACATAATACACACAAAATCTTCCACAATTTGGATCAAATATATAACCAAATACATCCTAAATCAATCTTCAACTAAATCATAAATGTCTAAAATGTGGTTATAATCACAATAATGCAAGTTCATGAAATCAACATAACCAAAAGTTAGAGATTGGACATCATAGAGTCCACTTATTATTATTATTTTGTTTGTCAGATCATCAAAGAAACAATAGAGAGATAAATAAAGCCATGCTTGATGCTTAATTCTGATCTTTGCAGTATTGGAGCACTTATAATATGGACGAAGGCAAAGCAAAAGTGATCGAAACAACTTCTAATTATTCTGATTATGAAGATTTAGTTATCGATGCAGTTCCGATTAGATCTATTTCTCCTCCAAAGAAGAGATCTTACGAAGTAGCTGAACAATTGAACTTAGTTAACGGTCCAAAGTTTAAAAAACCTACGCCTTCAAAAGGAGTTGCGCATTACTGGCATCTCGAAGCTGTTAGATTTGCCTTGAAAAGACTGAAAGGCTTCTGCACAGATTNTGATGAAAATTTATTGTTTGACTATATTTTATAATTTATGTGTTTACCTTTAATATAACTTCCTATGAAGCTCTTCCAACACTTACAAAAAGGTAGAGCAATTTAAGACACACATGAACTCATTTTCTCATGTTTTCTATGCCCAGATAATAAGAAATCATAAAGTTCTGACTCTCTTTTTCTCTCATTCTTTCCAGCATTGTAGCTAAATTTAAAAGCAAGGTATGATTATCACCAAGTAGAAATGGATTTATTAGTTATGTACCATGTTATAATTTTAAATTAAGTTTTCGTTAAATTGAATTGAGATGAATCAGTGGAACAATTACTATCTTTTGTTCCCATAAAGAGCCAAATATGATGTAATTTGGCTGAACTTCTCTTCTCTAACATGAATAACCAATGGATCATGAATTTCTTGATTAGAAAGTGAGTTTAATTCACTTCATTTATCAAGAGAATGGAAGCAAGCAGCATTCAAATTGTGTGAGATCAAAAATAGTTGAGGGTAGGATATCGACACTTAAAACATTTACTGTGTACCCCGGCTTGTTGGTGGCATCCATGGGATAAGACCCCTCAGGTCGGTGGTTTGAATCCCCTCTGACACAGTTAGGGGTGGCTGGAGGCTCGTATAATAGCCTCTCACCCGTCTTTATAAGGAAAAAAAAAAGACAAATCATGCAAAAAAAAAAAAAACTAATAATGAGATGAAAATATAAAAGTTCATTCCATCATAATTTTTTTCCTTTAACCACACATTCGATAACCAAACTAAATACAATCTAAAATTTATTAAGCATTATCAACATCACTAAGTGCTCTAATAATAAATAGCATAATTTGTGTATATCCGCTTGAACTTTTTAATGAAAATTGATTTAGCTCAGTTAGTATGTTCTTAGCGTTTTAAGAATAATATGATTTAGAGTTTTGATAAACCATTTAACTACTTAATATTTCATCAAATTTAGACATCTAATAATGAATTTGTCTTTCCAAGTGCTTGAAATGTTAAGAAAATGATAGAAAGGTCATCATAATAAATAATTAATGCATTTTTTCAGCTCTTACTTCAACCTTACTTGATATACTTGAAACATAATACACACAAAATCTTCCACAATTTGGATCAAATATACAACATAATACATCCTATATCAATCTTCAACTAAATCATAAATATCTAAAATGTGGTTATAATCACAATACTACCAGTTAATGAAATCAACATAACCAAAAGTTAGAGATTGGACATCATAGAGGCCACTTATTATTATTATTATTATCATTTTGCTTGTCAGATCTTCAAAGAAGCAATAGAGATAAATAAAGCCATGCTTAATGCTTAATTCTGATCTTTGCAGTATTGGAGCACTTATAATATGGACGAAGGCAAAGCAAAAGTGATCGAAACAACTTCTAATTATTCTGATTATGAAGATTTAGTTATCGATGCAGTTCCGATTAGATCTATTTCTCCTCCAAAGAAGAGATCTTACGAAGTAGTTGAACAATTGAACTTAGTTAACGGTCCAATGTTTAAAAAACCTACTCCTTCAAAAAGAGTTGCGCATTACTGGCATCTCGAAGCTGTTAGATTTGCCTTGAAAAGACTGAAAGGCTTCTGCACAGATTGGGAGATCACTCTGCTAGAAAAGACTTGTCCAAAGAATTGCGAGGAGGCCTATGCGAAGATACCAACTTTGAAGGAAAAAGAAGAGTGGATGAAAGAAGCTATTAACGATGTTCTATCCACTATTGCAAAATTCAAACTTTAAGATTAGAGGAAGTTAGTTTTTTTTTTTCTTATTTTGTGTTTTGCTAGCTACTTCTTAGTTATTTAGAAAAGAACTCCCAAGTTAGTAATTGCAGTTCAGCAAATCAGCTCAAGTATTTGAGGATCAATTCTAAACTTGTGTGCTATGTTTATTTTAACTAATAAATGTGTTTCGTTTGCTTTAAAAACATGAATAATCACCAATTCTCATTTCTCCTCTGATTTGATGAGTAGAAGTTATATGGTTTGAATTTTTGTGTATACGACTTGTTTGAAACTTTGTTTTCGTGAAGTTTTATCATTTGAGCAATATTCATTTACATTCAACCCGTCCTGTTGAGCTGTTAAGACTGCTTGTGAACTCTGAGGTTTAGAAGAATTTCTAGTAGAACAATAAGCATAGAACTTATTAACTTAGAAAAAATATAAATATTGCTCTTACGTTAGTACGAACTTTTTAGGAAATACTAAACCTGGGATTTGTTGAAATATAAACTTGTTTTAGTTGTTTAAATAAAGCTTAATTTCTATAAGCTTATTCTAGAATATGTNATGGATGAAAGAAGCTATTAATGATGTTCTATCCACTATTGCAAAATTCAAACTTTAAGATTAGAGGAAGTTAGCTTTTTTGTTTTGCTAGCTACTTTTTAGTTATTTAGAAAAGAACTCCCTAGTTAGTAATTGCTGTTCAGAAAATCAGCTCAAGTATTTGAGAATCAATTCTAAACTTGTGTGCTATGTTTATTTTGACTAATAAATGTGTTTCGTTTGCTTTAAAAACATGAATAGTCACCAATTCTCATTTTTCCTCTGATTTGATGAGTAGAAGTTATATGGTTTGAATTTTTGTGTATAGGACTTGTTAGAAACTTTGTTTTCGTGAAGTTTTATCATTTGATCCATATTCATTTACATTCATCCAGTTGAGTTGTTTAGAATGGTTGTGAACTTTGAGGTTTAGAAGAATTCCTAGTAGAACAATAAGCATAGAACTTATTAACTTAGAAAAAAATATAAATATTGCTCTTACGTTAGTACGAACTTGTTAGGAAATACTAAACCCTGGGATTTTCATTTGTTTTAGAGAACTAAACTTGTTTGATTTTCAACTTTCTTATTGCCGCCGGGAGGGGCTAAGAAAGAGATTTGTTCCGGATTGTCACCGTTAGTTCTATCGCTTTCTTAACCCCAAACTTTTAAAACACAAATTAAGGGTGATACTCTCACTTGTTTGAATACCTCACATGTTTAAACTAGGATTTCATCTTTGCAAACATTAGGTTTAGATAATTTCAAAAAACACAAAAATTTAAAATTTCAGTGTAAACTCAAAACTAACAAGCAAGAACCTTTTTCTGACTTTGGGAGTTCACTCGTTCCTCAGGAATCAATATATATGGACTCAGTTCCGTATATTACTTAGATGACATGCATACTTGTGTGTATAACTCGTGCTTCACAACGCTTTATCGTATCAAAATCCCTCGAGGATATGATTTTATCCTTTTCCCACAAAATGTGGTGGAATTTTGTAAAAGGTGAAAGTTTATGGGCTAAATTTATGCATGTTAAGTACTATCATGAATAATATCATATAATTTGTAAAATTCGTGTGGGGCACTCTCGTATTTAAACAAAGGTGATATCATCTTCTGGAAAGATAATTGGATTGGCCTTGTTACTATTGATAGTCTTCCGAACTCCCATACTGTTATTTCTGCTAAAGTTACAAGCTTTATGGAAAATGGCTCTTGGAATGTTCTTAAACTTTTTGAATTCATTGGTTAATAATATTATTAACATTCATATGGTGATTGAATCTAAGGATTGTATTCTTTTTGCTAAGTCAAAAGATTCGTCCTTTTCTTTTAAACATATTCGGAATCATATTCTGCCTAAGGAAGTCCCTTATAAGCTATTTTTGTTTCTTTTGGTTCATCTTGCTTCATCCTCTGTTTAAAGCTCTTAAGAAACATCATTCTTGTTGATTGTAATACATGAGCTAAAGGTTTTTATGTTCCTTCTAAATGATTCACTACACTAATTAAGCATATTTGCATCGGACATATCAGACGTAAATTGAATACAAATTCGATGATACTTAAGGCTTATCGTTATATTTAAGTCTGATTTTTTCTGACGTTAACTTGAGGATCGATAATTTTATTTCCTTCAAAAAATTCTGATGCTCGTTTGTTATGCCGCATTGCATCAAATTTATTTATACGAAATGTGCGTCAAAATTTACGTAAGAAAATATCGGGTGATGGATATTAGCGTTGGATTACCAACCAATTTGCGTCGAAAAATATCATAGAACAAAGAAACCTAATTGTTGATGTAGCATCTAATTTTGCATCCGAAAACGGACTCAAACCTGTAACACAGAAAAAATAATTAGAATATAGTTTACATTTCCAAAACCTGCAAAAAAATACATTCCACTTTACATATCACATTAAACATATACATACCACAGATAAAATCTCTAAATAATATCATTAGTCAAATGGAAATACTATCACAAATCGTCTCAAATAAGAATAGTAAAGTTAATCCAAAAAATTCCACAACAAATGTTCAACATAACTATTACAAATAAAAGAAAACATAAGAATAATTACTCATCATCTCCATCCTCCTCCTCCTCCTCCTCTTGCACGAATGTTATCAACTGCTTACCCCGACTATCTATTAAGGTACTGTGATGCGCGCTATAGAGTCCTCGACTCTATGTTGGCCTTCTAGTATCTGCTTGCGCAACTGGCCAATCGCTTCACTCATTGCAACTGTCTTTCTGGAAAGAGTATCTTGCTATGGTTGTGAGGAGCTCGGGGAACTAGAATGGGACCACGGGAGAGCTCGACCTCGAAAGCTACGCCCTTCGCTCCAAGGCCATACACCCTCCCTTTCTTCCTCCCTGTCGTCTGGGCCTAAAGCTCGTATTAGGAGTGCACAAGTGCCACTCTCGAAGCTGCTCGAACTCCTTCTGCATAATGAAAACTATTGCTTAATTGAAAATTTCAGTAGTTAGAGTCAAAATAAACTTTTAATTTAAGATTTTTAACTTACAACAACTCGTAGGGAATACTTTGAGACTCATTGCATAGTCCCCGAGCGTCGATGAGTTCAGACATTCAACTCCGCAACAGAGGGAGCTCAGCTTAAATCCTTGGCCTATTTAGTATGCAAATATGGTTAGCACAAAAAAATTTGATCATTAAAAATTAAATTAATTTTTAAATATTTAAAAAAATATTACGAGCTTCGTGTAGTGCTCCGTATGAGGACCGATCACCCTGTTCGTTTGTCTTTTCCTCTCATAATCAGGAAAGGGCCAAGCTGTTGTCAACTGACCCCAGAGCCCCTCACCAATCTAGGCAGGGAGTTTGCCCTTCCAGCAGGCTATCGTAAACATGTTGGCAAAGCTATGCCTGCCCCGAATCTCAAAGATTCGATGGATTTGATGGTGTTGTTCCGGGAGCCAAGTGAATGACCTCTGCAAAATAAAAAAAAATAATCCATGTGTTAGTGTAAAAAATTAAAACAAATTTACAAATCTAATTCAATTACATAATCTTACCTCAAACTTCCTCAACCACAAATCTCGATGGCTACAAGCATCTGTTTCCATGCGAGATAGTGCTCATCAGTTCAATCAAAACCCAAATTTGTTTTGCCATAGGATAAACGATTGAATCAATAGATTAGATAGGTTTATAAAGAGCTATTTGGTTTTAAATCTTATACATATGTATGTATGTATATATATATACTT
>JXCR01141072.1:25482-51834 GCA_002079205.1 Phalaenopsis hybrid cultivar
AAAAATGCATGTGTTCATTTTGGCCAAGGCTTATTTCATTTTTTTCTAAACTATAGAATTAATATATTTTTGCAAATATATTTCATCAGAATCTTTCTTCACATATAATATAATACTTGTATTGGCATTACTAATACTAATAATCTTCTTAAGAATTGAGTAAAAATAATGAGAAAGGAAAATTTGGTGAATGTTAACATGAAATGGATGAGCCTACAATAAATAAGAAGTTAGAAAATCTGTCATTAAAACCTAAAATTTTTGGCTTAATGCAGTGGTTGTAGTCTTTCTAGTCATTCACAATGACATGAGTTGATTTTTATATGTATGCATTAATAAAATTATTTTGCTTTTAAAGCATACAAAAAGATACACGTTGAGTGATGGAAACCTCATTAAAACTTTTAAATTTGAATTAAATTTTGATGTGCTTTATGAATATGCATGTGTGTGTATTAAATTTACTTTGAACTTATAAGAAATGAGAGATCCTATTAGAAAATTTAAATTTGAATTGAATTTAGGTGTACTTTATAATTATTTATATGTATGTGTGTGTGTGTGTGTGAGATCATTACTCTAATAAGATAACTAATAATGTGATTTTTTTTAAGTAAAGAATTAAATAAAAAATATTTCAAGCATAGTTGATAGATTTATAGAGGATTCCATTATCTCTTGCTTAAAAATTTTCTCCTCATTAATGACTCTTATATAAAAATAAGCCTTGTGCTCTCTTTTAATATATAATATTTAGAGAGATTACTATCTTTGAAAAACTTAATGCAATCCTTGTTCTTTAATTTTATGTAAAGTTATTATTGGGCCATATTATTTAATATATGTGCTTACCTTTAATGTGACTTTTCCATAAATCTTTGACTTTGTGGCCACTTATAAATATGTATGTTGAAGACACATTAAGTTGTTGTCTCAAGCTTTCTATGCNATATTTATATGTATGTGTGTGTGTGTGTGAGAGATCATTACTCTAATAAGATAACTAATAATGTGATTTTTTTTTAAGTAAAGAATTAAATAAAAAATATTTCAAGCATAGTTGATAGATTTATATAGGATTCCATTATCTCTTGCTTAAAAATTTTCTCCTCATTAATGACTTTTATATAAAAATAAGCCTTGTGCTCTCTTTTAATATATAATATTTAGAGAGATTACTATCTTTGAAAAACTTAATGCAATCATTGTTCTTTACTTTTATGTAAAGTTATTATTGGGCTATATTATTTAATATATGTGCTTACCTTTAATGTGAATTTTCTATAAAGCTTTGACTTTGTGGCCACTTATAAATATGTATGTTGAAGACACATTAAGTTGTTGTCTCAAGCTTTCTATGCTTTGGTTATACAAAGTCATTGAGTTTTCCCTCTCTTTCTCTTTCTTAATCTCTCTTGTTTTGTAGCTAATCTTAAAATCAAGATAAGATTGCCACCCATGAATAGCAATGGATTTAATACTTACATATCTTTTGATAATTCTAAAGCTCTAGATAGATTAAAAAAAGCTGATTACTCTTTATTCATGTTTTTTAATTTATATAATGTATAGAGTTCAAGTTGAGCATGAATTTACATTAATTTTTATTTTTTTTTTCAAGNATTCTAACGCTCTAGAAAGATTAAAAAAAGCTGATTACTCTTTATTCATGCTTTTTAATTTATATAATGTATAGAGTTCAAGTTGAGCATGAATTTACATTAATTTTTATTTTTTTTTTCAAGTTTATTTATTAATTATCTTTTTGAGCCTATCTAACTAAATTTAAGCTCCCAAGTAAATCTAAAATTTATAATTTAAAACGAAGACTTAGAAATGGTTGAGTTTCTTGATGGCTGAAGGGGAGATCATACATATCCNGTCCCAATTAAAGCTAAAATTTATAATTTAAAACGAAGACTTAGAAATGGTTGAGTTTCTTGATGGTTGAAGGGGAGATCATACATATCCCCAAAAGGAATATAAAACTAATAGTAATTCAACAACCAAGATAACAATGGTCGAAAATAAGAATTAAAATGGAAAGTAAATGAAATAGAGTAGTACATATAGAAAAAAATAGCTTTCAAATAAAGAAACTTATCACGAGCAATTTTTCATTTAATTTAGCCATTAATCTCAAAATATCTTGTTGAAGCTCTTGTTAAGTAATGAAGCTTCACATAAAANATTTATCACGACCAATTTTCCATTTGATCTAGCCATTAATCTCAAAATATCTTGTTGAAGCTCTTGTTAAGTAATGAAGCTTCACATAAAAACTTTTTCTATTTCTTCGATATGGATTTGAAATAAAACATTTTCTATTTCTTCAATATTGATATGACTATCATTTGATTGTCATAAAGTGTTGATTCAAATGTAATATGGTCGATATTATATTTTTATGTAAAATAACTAATGGATCATTAATTTCTTGGCCACAAAAAGTATTCCATTCACCTCATTGATCAAGAAACTGACAACAAGCATTTGAAAAAGGATTAGGCTTAAGAAATAAGAGAGAATTGATGCCACAATATTTTTTGAGTCACTAAAGGTGTGATATTAGAAATAGTTATTATTGGGATGCCAACACTCAAATTTTTAATTTGCACTTAAAGGCCAGGCAATGTGATGATATGGAAATTCTTTCTCTCATAGAATTTTTCCTGTGACCACACATTTGTGAATCTAACTAAATATAGTCTAAAATTTGTCAAGTAATATCTAGGGGTGTAAACGAACCGAACATGAACGAACAGAGCTCGTGTTCGTGTTCGGTTCCTTTGAAATTACGTGTGTTTGAAATTGTTCATGAACTTACTGTTCGTGTTCGGTTTAATTTGTTTGAAATAAGTTGAAAATGTTTGAAATATTTAAAATGTTCGAATTGTTTGAATTATTCAAATTGTTTGAATTGTTTGAAATCTTACAAATTTATTTGTATTGTTCGAATTTCAAAATCTTCCAAAAGTTTAAACCTATATGAAATTTATGCTTAAACCGGTATGAATCACAACACAAATGCAAAATAGCTAAAGCACAACTTATATTGAAACCATAATATCATATCCCATTTATAAAAAAATCAGATCTGGAGGCAATATGCGAGATTTCACTCCCGAAAATTATGTTTCACTCAAAAAAAGTAAATAAATGTAAAAGAAATATAAGAAACTTTAAACTAAGAGATGAACCTGAAGATAAATAAGACATTGTAAGATTTAATATAAGCTAAGAGGCGAACTTGAAGATCAGATTCTAATTTATAGGATTTAATTTTTTAAAATATGATAAATTTTTAGAGTATATAATTTTTTTTAATATGATAAAGTTTATATATATAATTATTTTTAAATTATATTATATTTTGAACAATAATGATTCAAACACGATCGAACAAATGATTGTTCGTGTTTGGTTCGTTTATAAACCAAACGAAAAAAAAAAATTGTTCGTGTTCGTCTCGTTTGCTTATCAAACGAATCGAACACGAACTCCCAGACAATTCACACATGAACTGTTCGCGAACAACGAGTTTTTTTGACACCCCTAGTAATATCCCTAACAAGTACCTCAACAATAGGAGGCCTTATATGTGATGCTATATGCACATTCATTCCAAGAGGTTTACCAAATAGAGAAGTTATAGTAAATGTTACTTTTTGATTGAAGGGATGAATTTATTGTGTGGAAATGAGTCCCAAAATGAAGCAATTAAGGCCTTCAATAATCAATCTTGAATCATAAGACAAATTGTTTAGTCTCACAAAGAGGCCATCAATTATAACTACTTAGTGCAACATTAACCCTAAACTTTGTAGTCATTAATTCAATAAAGCATTTGAAGGGCAATCTTTGTGTTTAACATTGAAATGGAAAAATAAAATCAGTTAAACAATCGTTTGGCAAGAATTGTCTGTTGAGATTCAAGTGGTTCTTACACACACATATATGTGTGTGTGTGTGTGTATATGTGTGTGTGTGAGAGAGAGAGAGAGAGTTTTTCTTAGAGTCTGTTTGGGACAGCTTGTGCGTTTCAGGATAAGCAGCTTATCCTGAAACGCGGCCCGCAGGTCGACCGCGGGGGTCGATCTGCGGCTTGCGTTTAGTGTAAAAAATTTAAACGCGGCAAACAACGTTTTAAAAAACGAGCAAATCAAACCGTTCTGCGGCGTTTTTGAAAAGGCCGCCGCACTTATAAGCTGCCCCAAACGGGCCCTTAATCTACTACTGACTATTTAAATATATATATTTTCTTAGCGCTTCTTTAAAAAATAATTAACAGGTCAACAAAAATGAAATAAATAAATATAAAAGAGGCAGAGGGATCAATAAAATAATGCTGAATTTTCTTACTGCAATGACACAATTAATACACGAGGATCTTTAATTTTTTCCTCATAATATGCGCATTTTTTTTCCAGTATCTGGGTTCTTATGGCGCAGAATCGGGACAAAGAAGAAGGCAAAGGAATAGAAATCAAGGAGAACCAGAATAAGGAAAAGGGCAAAACAATACATATGACTGCAGGTCTGTCTACTTCGGATGAGAGTCATGTTGTTGGTCCCCATTTAGAGGTGTCGGGCAGCACGAGCCACACTGTTGAGCTCGAACCTATCGGGCTGACGTATGTTTTTATAGATAACGATGGTAGTGTTTTTTTTTCTCTAATTTAATATAAAACTAAATATATTTTGTTCTTAGATTTTATCCCTCTACGCTGGCTATTTCTGCTATCAGAGATATTATTCAGAGAAACTACAACGCTCCATACCTATCATGGACGAAGATCCCCTTACGAGTTCGGGATACGTGGTTTAGAGAGTTTAAGGTATATACCCAACACATTAATCAAAAGTTAACCATACATTTTTATCATTATAACATTTTTTATTTCATTTTGAAGGAGCAATTCTTTTGGCCTCCTGAGCTTGAAACAAAAATTAGGAGGAGCTTCGAACACGAAGGGAGCGATTGCCTTACTATTATGTTTAGGGCGATACGGAAGAAGCGTCAATGCCCTTTTTGGCTCAAGAAGGATTTGTTTGAAGCATTATTCAAGGTCTGGGATTCTCCAGATTATCATAAGTTGAGTCAGCTGGCCAAACATGATCAATCCTCTTCCTCTAAAGATTACTTGTAGTTGGACAAAAAAAAAAACGAAGAGTAACTTTCAATCAAATTTTCTACTTAATCTAAGCTATTTTTAGGATGTCAATCATNCGAAGAGTAACTTTCAATCAAATTTTCTACTTAATCTAAGCTATTTTTAGGATGTCAATCATGGGAGATATTTCCATCAGTAGAGCAATGATGACCATTTGATTGTCATTAAAGAGTCGATTCTGATGTAGTTTGAATAATATTTTATTTTCTATCCTGAATTACCAATGGATCATGAATTTCTTCTGTCACAAAATGTGTTTAATTCAACTTAGTGATCAAGAAATTGGCAATAAGCAATTGAAGAAGGAATAGACAATAATAAAGAGAGTTTGATGCCACTATATTTTTGGAACCACTAAAGTTGTGAGATTATAAATAACCATAATTGGGATGCCAACACTCAAATTTTTCATTATATTACAAGTAGATAAATCTTGATTAAAANTATTGTCATTAAAGAGTCGATTCTGATGTAGTTTGAATAATATTTTATTTTCTATCCTGAATTGCCAATGGATCATGAATTTCTTCTGTCACAAAATGTGTTTAATTCAACTTAGTGATCAAGAAATTGGCAATAAGCAATTGAAGAAGGAATAGACAATAACAAAGAGAGTTTGATGCCACTATATTTTTGGAACCACTAAAGTTGTGAGATTGTAAATAACCATAATTGGGATGCCAACACTCAAATTTTTCATTATATTACAAGTAGATAAATCTTGATTAAAACTCTTTTAATGAGACTAAAATAAAAAAAAAAACTCTTTCTATTTTAGTTTTTTCCCCACAATCACACATTTGAGAACTAAACCTAATATAGTCTAAAATTTGTGAAGTAATATCAAGTATTGTCTAAAGCACCTTAACAATATATTGCCTAGTACGTATTGTTATTTGTACATTCATTCTAAAAGGTTTATTAAGCAGAGAAGTGAGACTAAATATAATCATTTGGCTAAAGAGATGAAATAGTGTGGAAATGAGGCCTAAGCTAAGACAACAAGACATTAATTAATCAGGTTAGATCATAATGCCAAATATTTAGTCTCACGAAGAACCCATCAATTTAAATTTATTAATACAAAAACATAACTTTGCAATTTTTGATCCTATCAAGCATTAGAAATAAACTTTTCATGTTCAACAAAGAAATGAAGAAAAAACAATGGATTGATAGGAATTGGTTGGCTGTTAGCATTCATGATGAGTCCTACTACCAAAAAATTTATCTACTATTAATAGATGATATGGAGCAAATTAAAATATTTACATTTACATATACTTCTCCATGAAAATTGGTAAAGTTCACTCCATATATGTGTTGATTCCATGAAAAGTCATTCTCAGGACATCGTATACATACATATATACATACATGCATATCTATATGTATGTACATATACGAAGTCCTAAAATTATTATTTAATAGTTTTAGTATACCATCCAAATATTTAATATTTTAGCTTTTTAAACAACTAATACAAATTTAATTTTTGAAGTGCATGTGATATTAGAAAATTGATGGAAAATTCATTGAAGCAAAATTTTGGTATCATTAATCCTTATTTTCATAGCTCTTGCTTAAAAAATAAGTGACAGATCAACAAAAAGTTAGTAGATGGATAAACAATGTTGAATTTCTTTACTGCAATGATACAAGTAATGCACAAAGGCTGATAATTTCTCTCATAATATGTGCACTGTCTTTCCATTATTCAAGTTATTATGGCAGAGAATCGACACAAAAAGAAAGGCAAAGAAATAATGATTGAGGAGAAAAACAAATAAAATAATGATAGAAAGATCCAAATTCAAATTTAAAAAATAATCCAACTAAAATAGATTCATGGCTCTTATCCAACTTATTCTATAGCTAGATTAGTGAATATAGTGAATGTTAACATGATCATGTATGAGGCTACCATGGTAGAAATAAGAACTTATAAAATTTGCTATTAAACCTAAAATTTTTGGCTAAATGGTAGTAGTATTTCTGGTTATTTACAACTATTTGAGTTGATTTTTATCTTTGTGCTCTAATAAAATTAAATTTACTTTAAACTCATAAGAAAGATACATTTTAAGTGATGGAAGCCCCATTAAAAATTTATATTAGAATTAAATTTAGATGTTCTTTATGAAATATGTTTATGTAAATGTGTGTGATACGCACCAAGTGCCGCAAAATACTAACAATTCACGTAAGTATATGGGTCGTATCAGTAGTGCCCGGAATAGAGTTCTGGGTATTGATCCCATGAGGAGAAAGATGAATCTCTAAAGAAAAAGTTATAGTTTACTATCATCGGTCCTAGCTTGAATGGTTCAAGTTTCAAAGATTTAGAAAAGTATCTATCCTATTTTATTTTTAAAAACAAATCTACCCTAGCAAGCAAGAAGAAATGTTTAATAAATTCAAGTGATAAAAGTTTTCTCCCTTGAATTGGTCAAATGGTGGATAAAATTAAGAATATGATCCTAGCTCAGTGCCAATCCGGAGCAAAGTCATTCTTATCCTCTCCCGCAATTCTAAGAAAGATTGGTTGTCATGACTTTAGTTCCCTAAATCATATGATCAACAAAAAAATATTATCTCCCTATAAGATTGCATAAACTCAAAAGTAATATTCATATTCCAATGAGTCTATGTGATTAATATAATTTTCATTACACTAAGTATCCTTTTAGATCTCATACATGAAAGATTTTAATAATTCTAATTGTCAGGTAGAATGTAAATGAGGATTGAAAGTTAATGCAATACTTTAAAAACATTCCAATACAATTCACAATGAAATCCTTAATTTTATCCTACCAAATTCCCAATTCAAGGAGGAAAAAAAAGGAATTACTTGCTACTCATGATAAAACTCATCATCATAAACTTTGAATTAAGTAAAGCCAGCAAACACCAAGTCTTTACAAAGAAATCTAGAGAAAAATACAACTTAGTCATACTTATCTCCTTCCCTTATCAAATAAGGATGATAAGACCAAATGCGGAAAGTATGACACCCTTTAGTCCTCTGATATTCTCACCTTTCTTATCTCATAGAATCTTTACAAGTTTCCTTCCTTAAGAGTTCCATGTTAAAAATTTGCAAAAAAGATCCTTACTTTATTTCCAGCTTTTGTATACTTCTCCTAGTGAAGAGGCATGTCCAACTTCAAAAACTGCTAATATGCATAGACTTGTGCCTAGGCACCACAAACTTGTGCTTATATGCTGATCTCAAAATCTTGATCTAAGGTATCAGGCGCCTTGGTCACGGTGCCTAAGCGCCAAGGGTGTGGTGCCCTCCCGTCGTAGTCACGATATCTACTTTCTGGGTGCTCTATATTCTAGATATAATCTCAGAGTGCACCAGTGCCTAGGCGCCCAATCTATGATGTCTAAGCACCACTATCATGGCGTTTACTTTCCAGCTGCTAGATTTTTTGCTTGAATTTTGCTTGTTTCATGCACCTATGCACCAACCAACAAATTTGATTCATTTGATGATGTGTCAAGCTCTGATCAACCTCCTTCCCTATGGGTTTGGAGTGGCTACCGGTATATAGAAGCTCAAGTTTATCCTTATACATCCTAGAACACTCCTCTAATAGGAGAGTTGATTCCTACTTAAATTCATTTTTATCCTCCTCAATCAAACTCTGTAGTACTAGGTTAGCTTCAGAATTCTTTTAAAATTGGCTTCTAATTATCCCATTCACTAGAACTCCCCCTTTTGAGCATCTATCATAGCCCTACCCGTGGCTAAGAAAGGTCTGTCAAAATGATGAGGATCTCATTATACTCCTACATATCTAAAACAATAAAGTCAGTTGTAAGAAGATAAACTTATCGACCTTAACAATTACATCTTTATAACCCCCTAGGATAAGTAAGCGAACAATCATCCAATTGAAGGGTCACAGTAGTGGGCTAGACTTCCCTAATCCCAACCTCTTAAAGATAGGCAATGGCATGAGCTTAATACTAGATCCTGAAGATCTTTCTCCAATGAAAAATGGGATGGTAAAGCTACCTAAGTAGTTGCGTTTTGTGGAATCTTCTTCTAAATAAAAACACTACACTCTCACTAAGTGCTACAGTCTCAAAATTTCTTAGTTATCTTTTCTTATTTAAAATGTCCTTCATGAACTTCACATAGTCAGGCATTTTATCTAATGCTTTGGCAAAGGGAATATTGATCATGTGCTTCTTAAATACTTCAAAAATCTTGNGTTTTTAATAATTCTAATTGTCAGGTAGAATGTAAATGAGGATTGAAAGTTAATGCAATACTGTAAAAACATTCCAATACAATTCACAATGAAATCCTTAATTTTATCCTACCAAATTCCCAATTCAAGGAGGAAACAAAAAAAATTACTCGTTACTCATGATAAAACTCATCATCATAAACTTTGAATTAAGTAAAGCCAGCAAACACCAAGTCTTTACAAAGANAGATTTTAATAATTCTAATTGTCAGGTAGAATGTAAATGAGGATTGAAAGTTAATGCAATACTTTAAAAACATTCCAATACAATTCACAATGAAATCCTTAATTTTATCCTACCAAATTCCCAATTCAAGGAGGAAAAAAAAGGAATTACTTGCTACTCATGATAAAACTCATCATCATAAACTTTGAATTAAGTAAAGCCAGCAAACACCAAGTCTTTACAAAGAAATCTAGAGAAAAATACAACTTAGTCATACTTATCTCCTTCCCTTATCAAATAAGGATGATAAGACCAAATGCGGAAAGTATGACACCCTTTAGTCCTCTGATATTCTCACCTTTCTTATCTCATAGAATCTTTACAAGTTTCCTTCCTTAAGAGTTCCATGTTAAAAATTTGCAAAAAAGATCCTTACTTTATTTCCAGCTTTTGTATACTTCTCCTAGTNGGTCTTCTCCATAAGAGTTCCATGTTAAAAATTTGCAAAAAAGATCCTTACTTTATTTCCAGCTTTTGTATACTTCTCCTAGTGAAGAGGCATGTCCAACTTCAAAAACTGCTAATATGCATAGACTTGTGCCTAGGCACCACAAACTTGTGCTTATATGCTGATCTCAAAATCTTGATCTAAGGTATCAGGCGCCTTGGTCACGGTGCCTAAGCGCCAAGGGTGTGGTGCCCTCCCGTCGTAGTCACGATATCTACTTTCTGGGTGCTCTATATTCTAGATATAATCTCAGAGTGCACCAGTGCCTAGGCACCCAATCTATGATGTCTAAGCACCACTATCATGGCGTTTACTTTCCAGCTGCTAGATTTTTTGCTTGAATTTTGCTTGTTTCATGCACCTATGCACCAACCAACAAATTTGATTCATTTGATGATGTGTCAAGCTCTGATCAACCTCCTTCCCTATGGGTTTGGAGTGGCTACCGGTATATAGAAGCTCAAGTTTATCCTTATACATCCTAGAACACTCCTCTAATAGGAGAGTTGATTCCTACTTAAATTCATTTTTATCCTCCTCAATCAAACTCTGTAGTACTAGGTTAGCTTCAGAATTCTTTTGAAATTGGCTTCTAATTATCCCATTCACTAGAACTTTCCATTTTGAGCATCTATCATAGCCCTACCCGTGGCTAAGAAAGGTCTGTCAAAATGATGAGGATCTCATTATACTCCTACATATCTAAAACAATAAAGTCAGTTGTAAGAAGATAAACTTATCGACCTTAACAATTACATCTTTATAACCCCCTAGGATAATTAAGCGAACAATCATCCAATTGAAGGGTCACAGTAGTGGGCTAGACTTCCCTAATCCCAACCCTTAAAGATAGGCAATGGCATGAGGTTAATACTAGATCCTGAAGATCTTTCTCCTATGGAAAATGGGATGGTAAAGCTACCTAAGTAGTTGAGTTTTGTGGAAGCTTCTTCTAAATAAAAACACTACACTCTCACTAAGTGCTACAATCTCAAAATTTCTTAGTTATCTTTTCTTATTTAAAATGTCCTTCATGAACTTCACATAATCAGGCATTTTATCTAATGCTTTGGCAAAGGGAATATTGATCATGTGCTTCTTAAATACTTCAAGAATCTTGATTACTATTGATTCAATTTGTGTTTTTAAAGCTTTTGAGGAAATGGTGGAGGTGGACTTTGTGGGTCAATCCTAGAAGATGAGTGACACAACTAAAATATATANAAATCTTGATTACTATTGATTCAATTTGTGTTTTTAAAACTTTTGAGGAAATGGTGGAGGTGGACTTTGTGGGTCAATCCTAGAAGATGAGTGACACAACTAAAATATATAGTATTTTTAGACACATTTTTATACATATTTTTGAGATATTGTGCTTTAATGGAAGATATTTGTATGTTTTTCTTTCAGGTACAAGTACAAAGGTGAAAAATGCTTAAAGGAGTGAAAAATGATCAAATTTGGAGCAAAATTGTGAAAATTGTGCTAAAGTGTTTTGGCGCCTAAGCGACGGATCCGACGCTTAAGCGCAGGTGAAACAGCGAATGTTGCGCCTAAGCACCAGAGGCCCCACGCTTAAGCGCCGGAGGTAGTTATTTGGCGGTTTTCTTCATTTGGCCAAATTTTGAAGAGGTATTTGAGGCACCTATTGGCTTAANTTGTGAAAATTGTGCTAAAGTGTTTTGGCATCTAAGCGCCGGATCCGACGCTTAAGCGCCGGTGAAACAGCGAATGTTGCGCCTAAGCACCAGAGGCCCCGCGCTTAAGCGTCGGAGGTAGTTATTTGGCGGTTTTCTTCATTTGGCCAAATTTTGAAGAGGTATTTGAGGCACTTATTGGCTTAAGAGAGTGGTTATGACCACTAAGAATGAAAATATGTTTAAAAGACTTGTGAAAGGAGGCATCNCCACTAAGGATGAAAATATGTTTAAAAGACTTGTGAAAGGAGGCATCCATTGGAGGATTCATCGAATGTGGAAACATTTTGAAGAGTTTCCAAGACACCTTTTGGAGATTTATAAAAGAAGGAAGTTAATACATTTGAAGTGGGTGCTTAAAAGTTCTGAAAAGAGTTAGAAGAAGAGGATTTCTAAGGAGTTGGGAGAGATAGTTTTGGAGAGATTTTTAGGTACTACAAAAATTTACTTTATCCTTTTTGTTTTTAGTTTATTTTGAGAGTGTTGTAAAAGAGAAGAGATTCAAAGGAACTTCAAACGTTTGGTGGAGGATTTGAGATTAAAGTGTTGTAAAAGAGAAGAGATTCAAAGGAACTTCAAGAGTTTGGTGGAGGATTTGAGATAAGTTTTAATCTTTTGTTTTAAACTACTTTTGGTTTTAATAAAGACTTCTTGTTGGTTTGACAATGTTTTCTACTTTTAAACTAAAGTGTGGTTTTGTTTTTCCATGAATTCTGAGTAGTTTTCTTTATCCTTCTCCTTAAAATGCTAAGTAATTAAAGTTTGGATGGAAGTTGTGGAGAGTATTGATCTTTAATGTTGGAAGAAGTTGTGATGATTTNATTTTAATCTTTTGTTTTAAACTACTTTTGGTTTTAATAAAGACTTCTTGTTGGTTTGACAATATTTTCTACTTTTAAACTAAAGTGTGGTTTTGTTTTCTCCATGAATTTTNGTTATTTGGCTAAAGAGATAAAATAGTGTGGAAATGAGGCCTAAGCTAAGACAACATGACATTAATTAATCAGGTTAGATCATAATGCCAAATATTTAGTCTCACGAAGAACCCATCAATTTAAATTTATTAATACAAAAACATAACTTTGCAATTTTTGATCCTATCAAGCATTAGAAATAAACTTTTCATGTTCAACAAAGAAATGAAGAAAAAACAATGGATTGATAGGAATTGGTTGGCTGTTAGCATTCATGATGAGTCCTACTACCAAAAAAATTATCTACTATTAATAGATGATATGGAGCAAATTAAAATATTTACATTTACATATACTTCTGCATGAAAATTGGTAAAGTTCACTCCATATATGTGTTGATTCCATGAAAAGTCATTCTCAGGACATCGTGTACATACATATATACATACATGCATATCTATATGTATGTACATGTACGAAGTCCTAAAATTATTATTTAATAGTTTTAGTATACCATCCAAATATTTAATATTTTAGCTTTTTAAACAACTAATGCAAATTTAATTTTTGAAGTGCATGTGATATTAGAAAATTGATGGAAAATTCATTGAAGCAATAATTTTGGTATCATTAATCCTTATTTTCATAGCTCTTGCTTAAAAAATAAGTGACAGATCAACAAAAAGTTAGTAGATGGATAAACAATGTTGAATTTCTTTACTGCAATGATACAAGTAATGCACAAAGGCTGATAATTTTTCTCATAATATGTGCACTGTCTTTCCATTATTCAAGTTATTATGGCAGAGAATCGACACAAAAAGAAAGGCAAAGAAATAATGATTGAGGAGAAAAACAAATAAAATAATGATAGAAAGATCCAAATTCAAATTTAAAAAATAATCCAACTAAAATGGATTCATGGCTCTTATCCAACTTATTCTATAGCTAGATTAGTGAATATAGTGAATGTTAACATGATCATGTATGAGGCTACCATGGTAGAAATAAGAACTTATAAAATTTGCTATTAAACCTAAAATTTTTGGCTAAATGGTAGTAGTATTTCTGGTTATTTACAACTATTTGAGTTGATTTTTATCTTTGTGCTCTAATAAAATTAAATTTACTTTAAACTCATAAGAAANTGTAGAAATAAGAACTTATAAAATTTGCTATTAAACCTAAAATTTTTGGCTAAATGGTAATAGTACTTCTGGTTATTTACAACTATTTGAGTTGATTTTTATCTTTGTGCTCTAATAAAATTAAATTTTCTTTAAACTCATAAGAAAGATACATTTTAAGTGATGGAAGCCCCATTAAAAATTTATATTAGAATTAAATTTAGATGTTCTTTATGAAATATGTTTATGTAAATGTGTGTGATACGCACCAAGTGCCGCAAAATACTAACAATTCACGTAAGTATATGGGTCGTATCAGTAGTGCCCGGAATAGAGTTCTGGGTATTGATCCCATGAGGAGAAAGATGAATCTCTNGCTTTATGAAATATGTTTATGTAAATGTGTGTGATACGCACCAAGTGCCGCGAAATACTAACAATTCACGTAAGCATATGGGTCGTATCAGTAGTGCCCGGAATAGAGTTCTGGGTATTGATCCCATGAGGAGAAAGATGAATCTCTAAAGAAAAAGTTATAGTTTACTATCATCGGTCCTAGCTTGAATGGTTCAAGTTTCAAAGATTTAGAAAAGTATCTATCCTATTTTATTTTTAAAAACAAATCTACCCTAGCAAGCAAGAAGAAATGTTTAATAAATTCAAGTGATAAAAGTTTTCTCCCTTGAATTGGTCAAATGGTGGATAAAATTAAGAATATGATCCTAGCTCAGTGCCAATCCGGAGCAAAGTCATTCTTATCCTCTCCCGCAATTCTAAGAAAGATTGGTTGTCATGACTTTAGTTCCCTAAATCATATGATCAACAAAAAAATATTATCTCCCTATAAGATTGCATAAACTCAAAAGTAATATTCATATTCCAATGAGTCTATGTGATTAATATAATTTTCATTACACTAAGTATCCTTTTAGATCTCATACATGAAAGATTTTAATAATTCTAATTGTCAGGTAGAATGTANCACCAAAAAGATTTGAATTTTAATACTGCAAAAATATTTTTAGATTAAGTAATTGTCTTTCTAAAATAGAAAATTTGTTATTCAATAATGCATATTGTGTATTTCCCTGTGGGTTCAATATTCATGTCTTAAACAGAAAGTCCTATATTACTTGATAACTATACGTATACTTGCGTAGTATCCCACAATATATATAAATTAAAAAGTTAAATTCTTATTTTCTTTAGGATCAAGTTTTTGGTTCTGTTGCAAAGTAAGGAAACATAAGTGAAAATTTTCATCAAAGACTTGTTATACTGTTGCATATAAGCAGTTTTGGGATCAATGAGTTAGGTCTTCTTAAGTCCTGTTAGGTTTTTCACTAAGTCTTTCAGGCTAAGGATTGACTTTTCTACAGCTTGCTCCCTCCTATTCACTTCTTCTAATTTTCTCCAACTTCTTAACTTAATAACCATGACCCAATACATTGTTTTCTCCTTGGGATTAACTTCAGTGTTGCTATGAAGAGTTCCCAAAGGCCTACTACTCAGAAAATTTTCTATATATAGCCTAGTTTGATCTCTAAGTTTCTAATAGTTACAACTTAACTCTACAGTTGATTTCTCATTTGCAGCAGAGCTTCTTCCAATTACAACTTCTTATCCTTAAAAATAGGTTTTGAATTAAATCCTGGAGTGTAAGTCTGTCTTTGATTGCCACTACCCTGAATCCTCCAATTTGCTTCTGGATTAGCTTGAATGTATCCCCATTGTTAGTTTCCTACACTTGGGTTATTGTTATTCCAGTTAAAGTTTGGGTGATTCTTCCAATAAGGGTTGTAGATATTGTAATGCGAGTTATTGAACATATTATTTATGACAGTCATAGTCTCTATGGAAAATCCATCAGGATCTACCATTTTTCCATAGGAATTTTCTTCTATGTCGAAAGATCCTTGTGTGGGATTCAATCTTAATTGATCTAGCTTTCTAGAGATAGCTGCTACTTAAGATGCCAAGATTCATAACACTATATCATGAACACTAGCTACCTTCCTAAGGTTCACTCTATCATAATACCATTGGATGTTCTTCATGGCATCTTCTCGATCAATGCATATGCCTCTTCAAAGGGCTTAGACATAAGTGAACCTCCTGCTGTGAAATTTATGATCAACCTAAGGGATCTTGCCAATCCATTATAAAGTATTTGAATGATCAACCAGTTTGGTAGTACATTGCAGGGAAAATTTCTAAGTAGCTCCATAAATCTATCCCAAGTTTCGTAAATAGATTCCCCATTAAATTGGCTAAAGAAGGTAATGTCATGTCTATGTTTAGCAGTTTTGGATGGTGGGAAGTATTTAGCTAAGAATTAATATGCCAGTTCATTTTAGGTAGTGATAAACCTGGGAGCTATAGAATTGAGCCATATTTTAGCATCATCTTTTTCCCTTATCAAAGCAAGGTGATGAAACCAAAAGAAAAAAAGTATTACTCCCTTTGATCTTCTCAAACTCTCTCCTTTCTTCTCTCAAAGACTGCTTACAAGCTCTTTGGTCTTCTTCTTTAGAGTTCCATGCTCAAAAGTTGCAGCAAAGACCATTTTCACTTTGTTTCCATTGTTTTTCTACTTCTATAGGTGAAGAGGTGTGTCCCAATTGAAGAAACTGTCAATCAGCACAAACTAGTGCCTAGGCACCACAAACTAGTACCTAGGCACAGGTCACATAATCTAGATCTAAAATAGCTGGTGCAGAGGAGCCCAGGTTGTGGCACATAAGAACTGAAGGTGTAGCACCTATTCACTGTAGCCACACCGCCTACTTTTTGGACGTCTTGTATTCTAGACTAAATCTGGGAGTGGACTAGCGCCTAAGCGCCCAATCTGTGGTGCCTAGGCGCTACGATCGCAGTGCTTACTTTCCAGCTACTAGGTTTGTTGCTCAAATTTGACCTATTTTGGGCGCCAGGCGTCAGTGAGTAACTTTGCTCTATTTGACGTTGTGTCGGGCTCTAATCGACCTCCTTCTCTAAATCCTACAGAACAATACTAAAAACTTCCAAAAAGTATAATATAAACAAACGAAAAGGTAGAAATAAGGTGACAAATAAGTGCATTATATATATATATATATATATACATATGTATGTATGTATATATACATATGTATGTATGTATATATACATATGTATGTATGTATATATACATGTGTATGTATGTATATATACATATGTATGTATGTATATATACATATGTATGTATGTATGTATATATACATATATATGTATGTATATATATATGTTTGTGTGTGTGTGTGTGTGTGTGTGTGCCCAATATACGTGTCACTCTAATAAAATAAGTAATAATGAGAATTTCATAACTAAAAAAATTAATAAAAAACATTTGAAGAATAGTTAATAAATTTATATTAGGAATCCATTATCTCTTGTACCAAAAATTTTCTCTNACAACAAAATTTCTATACTTATTACTGATTCATGATAAGGAGAAATATATTTTTCAAATTTAGTGTTTTTCTCTTACATAAACTCAAGTTATCTTTTTAAATTGTTATTGTTCCGTCAAAATATCAAAAACACCAAAAAGATTTGAATTTTAATACTGCAAAAATATTTTTAGATTTAGTAATTGTCTTTCTAAAATAGAAAGTTTGTTATTCAATAGTGCATATTGCGTATTTCCCTGTGGGTTCAATATTCATGTCTTAATCAGAAAGTCCTATATTACTTGATAACTATACGTATACTTGCGTAGTATCCCACAATATATATAAATTAAAAAGTTAAATTCTTATTTTCTTTAGGATCAAGTTTTTTGTTCTGTTGCAAAGTAAGGAAACATAAGTGAAAATTTTCATCTAAGACTTGTTATACTGTTGCATATAAGCAGTTTTGGGATCAATGAGTTAGGTCTTCCTAAGTCCTGTTAGGTTTTTCACTAAGTCTTTCAGGCTAAGGATTGACTTTTCTACAGCTTGCTCCCTCCTATTCACTTCTTCTAATTCTCTCCAAATTCTTAACTTAATAACCTTCACCCAATACATTGTTTTCTCCTTGGGATTAACTTCAGTGTTGCTATGAAGAGTTCCTAAAGGCCTATTACTCAAAAAATTTGCTATATATAGCCTAGTTAGATCTCTAAGTTTCTAATAGTTACAACTTAACTCTACAGTTGATTTCTCATTTGCAACAGAGCTTCTTCCAATTACAACTTCTTATCCTTAAACATAGGTTTTAAATTAAATCCTGGAGTGTAAGTCTGTCTTTGATTGCCACTACCCTGAATTCTCCAATTTGCTTCTGGATTAGCTTGAATGTATCCCCATTGTTAGTTTCCTACACCTGGGTTATTGTTATTCCAGTTAAAGTTTGGGTGATTCTTCCAATAAGGGTTGTAGATATTGTAATGCGAGTTATTGAACATATTATTTATGACAGTCATAGTCTCTATGGAAAATCCATCAGGATCTACCATTTTTCCATAGGAATTTTCTTCTATGTCGAAAGATCCTTGTGTGGGATTCAATCTTAATTGATCTAGCTTTCTAGAGACAGCTGCTACTTAAGATGCCAAGATTCATAACACTATATCATGAACACTACCTACCTTCCTAAGGTTCACTCTATCAGAATACCATTGGATGTTCTTCATGGCATCTTCTCGATCAATGCATATGCCTCTTCAAAGGGCTTAGACATAAGTGAACCTCCTGATGTGACATTTATGATCAACCTAAGGGATCCTGCCAAACCATTATAAAGTATTTGAATGATCAACCAGTTTGGTAGTACATTGCAGGGAAAATTTCTAAGTAGCTCCATAAATCTATCCCAAGTTTCGTAAATAGATTCCCCATCAAATTGGCTAAAGAAGGTAATGTCATGTCTATGTTTAGCGGTTTTGGATGGTGGGAAGTATTTAGCTAAGAATTAATATGCCAGTTCTTTTTAGGTAGTGATAAACCTGGGAGCTATAGAATTGAGCCATATTTTAGCATCATCTCTTTCCCTTATCAAAGCAAGGTGATGAAACCAAAAGCAAAAAAGTATTACTCCCTTTGATCTTCTCAATCTCTCTCCTTTCTTCTCTCAAAGACTGCTTACAAGCTCTTTGTTCTTCTTCTTTAGAGTTCCATGCTCAAAAGTTGCAGCAAAGACCATTTTCACTTTGTTTCCAATGTTTTTCTACTTCTATAGGTGAAGAGGTGCGTCTCAATTGAAGAAACTGTCAATCAGCACAAACTAGTGCCTAGGCGCCACAAACTAGTACCTAGGCACAGGTCACATAATCTAGATCTAAAACAACTGGTGCAGAGGAGCCCAGGTTGTGGCACATAAGAACCGAAGGTGTAGCACCTATTCACTGTAGCCACACCGCCTACTTTTCGGACGCTTTGTATTCTAGACTAAATCTGGGAGTGGACTAGCGCCTAAGCGCCCAATCTGTGGTGCCTAGGCGCTACGATCGCAGTGCTTACTCTCCAGCTACTAGGTTTGTTGCTCAAATTTGACCTATTTTGGGCGTCAGGCGTCAGTGAGCAACTTTGCTCCATTTGACGTTGTGTCAGTCTCTAATCGACCTCCTTCTCTAAATCCTACAGAACAATACTAAAAACTTCCAAAAAGTATAATATAAACAAACAAAAAGGTAGAAATAAGGTGACAAATAAGTGCATTATATATATATATATACACATATGTATGTATGTATATATACATATGTATGTATGTATATATACATATGTATGTATGTATATATATATACATATATATATGTATGTATATATATGTTTGTGTGTGTGTGTGTCCAATATAAGTGTTACTCTAATAAAATAAGTAATAATGAGAATTTCATAACTAAAAAAATTAATAAAGAACATTTGAAGAATAGTTAATAAATTTATATTAGGAATCCATTATCTCTTGTACCAAAAATTTTCTCTCTTTAATGACTATATAATGGGTCTTGTGATCTTTTTTAATATATAATATTTATTGAGATATTACTATCTTTGAAAAACATATTGCGTCCATTGTATCTTTAATTTTATTTAAACTTATTATTGAGCCATATACTTTAATTTATATGCTTACCATTAATGTAAATTTCCAATTAAGTTTTCATTGTATTGCCACTTATAAATATGTAGATTGAAGGCAAGGTATGGCACACAGTGACTTATTGTCTCAAGCTTTGTACGCCTTGGTTATACAAATTCATGAAGTTGTCCCTCTCTTTTTCTCTCTTAGTCTCTCTTTTTTTGTAGCTAATCTTAAAAGCAAGACAAGATTGTCACCCATAAATAAATAAGGATTTAATAGTTGCATNTGTAGCTAATCTTAAAAGCAAGACAAGATTGTCACCCATAAATAAATAAGGATTTAATAGTTGCATACCTTTTGATAATTCTAACGCTATAGATAAATAAATTTAGACTATTACTTTTTATTTTTTTCTTATTAATTTATTTATTTTATAGAGTTAAAAGTTGAGCATGAATTTATATTAATTTTTAAATTTCATTCTAAGGGTGCATTTGAGGCAGCTTACGCAGTCTGCGGGTAGGCCGCAGAGTTCGGTCTGCGGTCTGCGTTTAGTGTAAAAACTCAAACACGGTTTCGGATAAGCTGACGAAACGCGCGAACCAAACAGTAAGGTGACGTTTTAAAAACGCCGTCCGCACTTATAAGCAGCCCCCAACATACTCTAAGTTTATTTATTAATTGTGGTTTGGAGCCTATCTAACTAAATTTAAGGTCATAATAATTTGAACTTGACCTTTTTCTTCAAGTAAAGCTAAAATTTCTAATTTAAAACGAAGACTGCAAAATGGTTGAGTTTCTTNGTTTGGGGCAGCTTACGCAGTCTGCGAGTAGGCCGCGGAGTTCAGCCCGCGGTCTGCGTTTAGTGTAAAAACCCAAACACGGTTTCGGATAAGCTGACGAAACGCACGAACCAAACAGTAAGGTGACGTTTTGAAAACGCCTTCCGCACTTATAAGCAGCCCCCAACATACTTTAAGTTTATTTATTAATTGTGGTTTGGAGCCTATCTAACTAAATTTAAGGTCATAATAATTTGAACTTGACCTTGACCTTTTTCTTCAAGTAAAGCTAAAATTTCTAATTTAAAACGAAGACTGCAAAATGGTTGAGTTTCTTATGGCAGAACAGGGGAGCATATATATCACCAGAAGGTCTATTATAGAACTAATTGTAATTCAACACAAGGGCAACATTATTCCAAAACAAGAATTAAAATGGAAAGTAAATGGAATGAACTAGCACATATACAGAAGTCTCTTTTAAATAAAGACACTAATTACGATCAATTTTCCATTCAATTTGGCCATTACTCTCAAAATATCTTGTTGAAGGCCTATTTCTTCCAAATTGATTTGCATAAATTTGAAATACACTGAATTTTCCATAGTAGATTCATCTTTTGATCTTATATTAATTGATATAAAGTGTGCTAAAGTTGGCTTGCTAGATTTAAGATTTACAAGATTACTAGCTGGTGCAGGAGAAGAAAACAAAGGAAAAATGGTTTTCAATCTATTGTTCTACTCTACCTCAGTTGATTTTTAAGGATGTGAATCATAGGAACTAATTCCATCAGTAGAAAAATTACCATCATTTGATTGTCATAAAGTGTTGATTCTGATGTAATTTGGTTAATATTTTGCTTTATATATATATATATATATATCTTGAATAACCAATGGATCATGAATTTCTTGGCCACAAATTTTTTTTCATTCATCTCATTGAACAAGAGACAAGCTACAAGCACGGCAAAAAGGATTGGGCAATTAAAAAAATAAGAGAGAATTGATGCCACAATATAGTCATAATTGGGTTGCCAACACTAAAATTTTTAATCATATTACGAATAGACAATTTGTGCTTAAAGGCATGAAATGAGGATAAAATATGGAAGTTCTTTCCATCATAGGTTATTGACTGTAACTACACATTTGTAGATCAAACTAAGTATAATCTAAACATTGTTCAGTAATATCAACCTTAATAAGTATCTTAACAATAGACGGCCTTATATGTGACACTATGTGAACATTCAACAAATCATTGTCAAACCAACAAAAAATTAATGGAGCTAACAATAAAACAACATTGAATTTCCTAATTGCAATTATAGAATTAATGCACAAAGATCTATAATGTTTTCTCATAAAATGCGCACTGTCTTTGCAGTATTTGAGTTCTTATGGCGGAGAATCAAGACAAACAAAAAGGCAAAGGGAAAGTAATCGATGAGAACCAAAACAAGGAGAAAGGCAAAGGAATAATGGTCGAGGAGATAGGTAAAGGAAAAGACAAATTAATGGTGATCGAGGAAGTGGAAGAGGAAGAGGAAATCAAAGAAGTAGTGTGGGAGGAGAAAGTAGGAGGTCCAGTGATCGAAGAACCATGGCCATCTTCAACTGATTTTTCTGATTATGAAGCTTTTGTTGAGGAGGCTGAACGTTTGGAAGTAAGCATGCCGGATCCAAAGGGTAAAAGACCAATGGTTTCAGATGATGTTGGTTATTATAGTGATGCCAATGCTGTCAGACATGTTTTGAAAATTCTTAAAGGCATATGCACTGAGGAGGAGATTAACATGATAGCAGATATTTGCCCACAGAGTGTTGAGGAGGCTTATGCGCGGATACCATCGTTGAAGGAGAAGGAAGAATGGATTGAAGATCCACTTATTGCGGTTTTAATTGGTCTTGCAGAGCTCAGATATTGAGATTATGTGAAGTGAAGTTGGCTTTGTGAGCAGTATTATGTGGTTGTATAAACTTGGTGAAAATATTTCAACTTAGTCATGATTAATGGTACTTATTATGTATTGGTTATTCAATCAAGAACGGCAAGTAAGCCCTTTGAGATTATTTTAACTTTATATTTTCTATTTTTTTTTTTAAATTTTGTTATGTTTTGATTTGAAATAAATATATTTGGCACCTATTGGATCAAACTTACTTTTCGATTACTATTTTTACATGAAAATATTTTCCTACTATCCAACTTACCATTGATTTTGATCTGCTGCGATTGAATGCTACCAATGAATCATATGAATCCAACTCAAATCACCAAATTTAACACTTCTTACTTAGGAAGGGTATAAAATTTTTTGAGATAAAAGTTTACTAGAGAAATTTTGCTATGCATGGATAAATATTAGAATGTTTATATGGACTATATTAATTTATGTCTATTTTTGCTTAAATAAATAAATAAATTTACTATGCATTGATGAAAATTTGGCCAATTTAACATGCCAACCTTCTCATGGCATGTTATCAAATTATAATATTGAACATAAATTTGTTCATGAATCACACTCAAGAAATTGAGTCAGTTAAGGATGGGAGAGAGGAACTGTAGAGAAGAGAGATGAGAGGGAGGAAAGGGGGGGATGAGAGAGAGAGAGAGAGAGAGAAAGTTTTGTATTGATTTATTTTATAGTTGTCACATGCGGAAGGAATAAGACTTCTCTTTCATTATCCAAAATAATACTTGTATGCTATAATCACATATACTTGTTTTGAAATTTCAGCCTGCATGGATTTGTACTTTACCATCTCGGGTGTATAAATTATATTATGTTTGGTTTCTTTTATTGTATTAATGTCATCTTTTGTCACTCTCAGTCTACTACTTTGTACTCTCAATTGTCACATTTGTTATTTAGTTAGTTTATTTAGCCATGGATGAATTGCCTGGAAAAGTTGTTCTGAGAGAGCACCCTTATTAGAGCAATTTTGCTGAATGATTGCAAATGGCAGAGTATACGAGGTGGAGTACATTGGGCAGAGTACAGGGGTTTGAGTCTAGGTGGTCGAATACAGTGAGTTAAGCATGTCTGAACGGGTATAGGAGGTTGTGTACAGATAGCCAAGTGCAAGTTCTTGATAAACATGAATCTATACATTGGTCTCTATAAGACAAGCATGTTTCTTTGCTCTAAGGCATAAATTCATTAGATATGTCATCTTTTTTTCAAATACAACCCAAAATTATTTGAGTAAAAATTGGTGTATATTTCTATCTGTAGACTATTCATCAGCTTGAGGGTTCTTCGCATTCTTACAATGAATCATCTTGAGGGCGCATTGGCTACACCTATAGGATTTCGGCATTGGGGCATTTTGGCTCACATTCAGGGAGTAGTTTCATAGATTATTAGCTCGTTTTTATTAAATTTGACTTGAAGGACTTATATGTAGAGTTTTCTGAGTGTTATTAGTGAAAGGAGCTTTCTCTTTTTACATGACTATATGACTTGGTTATAAAAAAAAATTCAAGCATTTTCATTAAAATGAGACTATCCTTAGCCATGGGGTCGTACGTAGCTTTCATAAATCAAATGGTCTCCATAAATTTTCAATTTTACCTAGGCTAAGTTTCTGTGGTCTTAAACCCCCAAGTTATTTTACTTCATTTTTCTTTTTTGGACAAATTATTTTGGAAAGATCTTATCTAAAGTTGTCCGCAACATTCAACTATTGAGCCAAGTAGGATCTAAAAGTTTTTATCATTTTTCATTTACCCTTTGGAAACTTGCTTGTGATGGAAGTTCCCCAAGCGTTATTACAAAGTCTTTTATATGACAAGTAATGTTTGCATTACTTATTATATCCATATTAAAGGAGTTAATAAAAAATATAAACACAATGAAAAAAAGGTGAGAGTATTCTGAGAGTGTTTTTCTATTATCAGAGATTTTCTTATTGTTTAGCCCAACTCCATCGTGATTCTAACTTCTTTTATACAAAATTATTTTTCAAATATGTTTGTGGAGAACTCTCTTTGGAGAGTTATCTTTTTTGGATAAATGCAGCTGGCTGAATTTTGTACCTAGACAAGTACCCGTGGCTGAGTTAAGGTGGTCGAGTAAAGATGTCGAATGGATGAGTTCAGCTATTCTTCCGAACGAGTTCTCTATTGCACTACACGTTGTAGTTATTTCTCTATCACTTTGTTATGCTTCTTGTATAGATCATCTTCTTATGTTTGGCAAGATCCACACGTACTACTCTTTGGTGTATAAAAAACAATATTAATGGTGACTTTTCTTTTGTAGTTCTAGAAAGGTTGTTTTGGGAAATCACGCTTATGAGAGTTATTTTTTTACGACTATAAATGCCAAAGTATAGGAGGCTGAGTACCGAGCACACGTGGAAGAGTACAGGTTGTCGAGTGCAAGTTCTTGATTCAAGGGATTTTAGCCATACATATAATATTTTGTATTTGTAACAAATAATAACAAATAAGGGAAATACTAGAAAATATAAAGCTTTCCTAGATATCATAGCTATCATTTGCTTATATATAACACCATTTGTTGTTTTTTTTTGTTCTCAAAAGCTCATACATATTAAAGGCAAAAAGCAACATAAGATAAATCGGTCCTGCTCGTTGTGGAGTAAGATACCTTGGAGCAAAATCTATACTTAATTATTACAATGAAAGGCTCTTATGCTCAAAAGTGCAAGCTTTCTTCTTAGTTTTGTAAGACATGCATACAACAAAAGTTATTTAAATATAATCAAAATAAAGCAGGAGAATTAGAACTGTAAAATTAAAAAATTTGATCAACTGTAAAACAAAAGCAACAGAGAAAAAATAAAGATTAACAAAAGTTTTCTCCTTGGTATGAATTATAAAATAATACTTCAATGAATGATAATCTAAAATTTACATTTTGAGTTACATCTTATATATTCCAGCTGAATGACAATAGATTCAAATATTGTATCAAATGAATTTTAATGAAAAATGCTTAATATTTCATAACTTATTGTTTCATTTTGCAACATGACATGAAGTTCTTACATGATTTCTTAAAAATGGTTAAGAACATTAATTAAATTTTAATAAAAAATATTAAATTGTCTCAAAGGAAAAAGCAGCCATCTTGTTCATTTGATTTCAGAAAGGTTGTCATACTGAAAAGGGATAAGATGCAAATTTTCATTTGTTTTGTACAGGAAAGAGTGTATAACTTGGGATAAAAGGTATATTTAATAAGTCTTGGGAAAAAATTAATAATATCATCCTTCTGTTTGGGAGGAAATTGAAGCAGCTACATGCTCAAAATTATTTGGCCCAGTTCTCGCAAACCAACAGTTTGAGGCGAACTGAAATGGTTTAATCAGATACTCTGATCGGACCACTGATCGATTTACGGGCGAATCAGTTGAACCAGCTGATCCGTTCCGGTTTTCAATACATTATCTTTATGTGTGTGTGTATATGCATGTGATTTTGTGTATTATGATCATTGTTCTAATAAAGTAATAATTAGAGTCTTTTTTAGAATGATTAAAAAATTAAAGAATAATTGATAAATTTATGGAATTCCATNCAGTGTATAACTTGGGATAAAGGGTATATTTAATAAGTCTAGGGAAAAAATTAATAATATCATCCTTCTGTTTGGGAGGAAATTGAAGCAGCTACATGCTCAAAATTATTTGGCCCAGTTCTCGC
>JXCR01141073.1:636-30789 GCA_002079205.1 Phalaenopsis hybrid cultivar
CACACACACACACATATATATATATATAAATATATATATATATATATATAAGAAACAATAAAATAGCACCATACAATAAGTCTCTCTCACAAACAAATATTTATTCCAAATGACTTATTTTTCATTAATTTAAATGAGGCCACAACATCAATTACAAAACAAATAGGAAATCATCTACAGATCAAATTTCACACACACAAACTATTCAACATTTGATTTAAGAAAATCACAATCTAATGCTTTTGAACTAAACCCCATTTGATTTCTTAGATAACTTATGTAAAAATAATAATTATAAAATAAATTAAAATAAAAAAAAATAAAAAAAAAAACTACTTTGTGTTGCCCAACATAGCAGGGGATGATGATCTAATAGAAGGAGGATATAGAAACTTTTTTGCACCTGTAACCTCTAAGATTTTTCTACTAAGTGCCTTACTGGAATCAACACCTGGTTTGGTGAGATAGAATGCTCTTGAATACAAATTAATTAATTCTGGTGCAAAAAACATGATTGCATGAAAAGGTTTGTACCAACAAGGCCAAGTTACATACTCATCACCCCTGCATGCACTCTCCACAACTACCTCTGCAAATTTGTCTGTGTAACCAACTGGGAATAGCCCAACCTGAAGCTGCGCAGTTGATGATCACCATAAGTAATGATATTTACATGCATACACACATTATTAATATGTGTTTTTGCATATCTAATGCATAAGTTTGATATTTACATTTATAATACTTTGGTGATAGAAATCTATGCATGAAAGATGTATTTCACTTCTGAACGTCAGTCATAATAATGTGATGTAAAAGATTGGTGATGTCGAAGTTTAGGTGTTGGATATGCCTTTTTAAGCTTAATTTGAGATTGATTAGGGTAAGAGAATCAATCTGATCTTGGTAAATTTAGCTAACTACAATTTTGCTTATTAGTCTGCCGATTGACACCTCAATCGGAGCGAAAAATTAATTTATTTTCTTGGTGGATCATCAATCCTTTTGTTATTTATTTAGTTAGTTTGTTTTATTTAAACACATTAAGGGTCTGTTTGGGGCAACTCTAGTTGTTTGAAGAAGCAACTATGAAATTGTTGTAGAAGAAGCTGTTATTCAAAAAGCTACGATGACTATTACAAATTTCTTTTTTTAAAAAAATAGTAGCTTTCTAACAGTCATCACACTTAGACAAATCAAGTTGCAAAATGCAGCCTTCCACTGTAGTTTTTTGAAAATGCATGCAAAATACAATTTAACCAAAACTGCCACGACACCGCTGTCCCAAACACACCCTTACATACAAGCATCCCAATCCGTGTGTATTTATATATCTAACACCCTAACTTTATTTTTTACATTTATACCACCCAAATATTTCATATCACATAAAAAGTACTACTATTTTAACTTTTAAAAAGTTAAATACACATTTTAATGCATAGGTAAGGTGGCATGTATGTAAAAATTAAATGCTAGTTGCTAGATATGTAAATACATAGGAATTGAGTGATATTTATGTAAATTTTCCTCTCTTTTTTTTAATGTCTAATGTCCAAGCATAAATGGCACACACATATGTGAATGCCAAGACCTCTTGGATGAGAATAAAGCCCTCAACCAAATAGCTTAGAGACATAATGACATGATTTTTTATCTTCAAACTAAACTCAAAATTTAAACTAAGTAAATGATTCTAAATTGAGAAATATAGTTATAATTAACTTACATCTCTAATCTCCTCGCTGACTTGAATTTCACCTCCTTTTTGAAGAAATTTTCCCTTTGTAAGCTCAGAAGCCACATATCCTGGTGTCAGTATGGTGATCCGAATGTCTGATCCAAATTCTGCTCTTAGTGTTTCGTAGAATCTTATTAATGCAGCCTTGCTTGCCTGTGAAATTGAATTATTAAACATTTAATCATCAAATTAAAGATTTAACTATAGGATAAGGAGAAGGAGAAGAACGAGGGACCGTTTGGGGGAAAATCATTACGTGAGGATGACTGCAAGACTAGATAGCGGCCCAAGCGGCCAGACCGCCGTGCATCCCATGGCGGTCTATCCAGACCGTCCTCCAGACATGCGGACTCCAATCGCAATGATTTCTTCTGTTTTGGGCAGCTACAAATTTTTAAGAAACAATACATACATACCCCTCTATTCCTATGTATTTGCATATCTAACACCTGAACATCAATTTTTACATACATACATTATGATGTGATGTGTGAAACATTTGTGTGGTATAAATGTAAAAAAGTACAGTTCAGGTGCTAGATATGTAAATACATAGGAATTGGGTGGGTATGTATATAAATGCTCCCCTTTTTAATGGTGATTGTGAAGCTATTAAAGGCAGAATAACTTCTTTGAATATGGTTGATAAATAAAGTTCTTTAAAAAGTAGTATGACCCATTTACTATAATTGTCACCCTTAGCAGAACAAGTTATAAAAAGCAGCTTCATATTTCTAAAAGACAAAATAGTAAGAAAATTAACCCAAACAGGAGCAAATATTATTCGCGGCGGCGACCGCACGTCCGGACAAAAGTTCGGATGGGAATTCGTGCAATACACGGCTGCGTCGCCTCACCTAGACCATCGTCTGGAAGTGCGGTCCGCCCCGCACATAATATTTTCTCCCCAAACAGATCCGAATAATAAAAAAAGAAGCTAAGGTTTTCTTTTTCCCCCTTACATTATAAAAGCTCATTCTTGCAGTAGGGACACGACCAGCCACCGAGGCTGTGACGATAATATTGCCTCGGCTATTCTTCAAGTGTGGAACAGCGTAATAAGTTGTGTATACTGCACCCCAGAAGTTTACATCCTGTGAAGACTCAAATGGTTAAATTTGCTAGAAAATTAGAGCTTAAGAAAAACAATTAAAAGATTTTTATGATCTTCTAATTTAACTGACCGTTTGAAAAAAAACAAATTAGGGAAATTTACATATATACCACATAATTGTTATGTATTTATATATCTAACATCCAAAATTTGATATTTACACTTACCATGCCTTAGTGTCATAAATCTATGCATGGAAAAACATATTTAACTTTTACCAAAAGCAGAATCCAAACCAAACGAACTTTTACACTGTGTGCTTACCATAACTTGGTTGAAAGCAGATATATTAGTGATCTCTTCAAAGAGAGAACTGGAAAGAAGCCCAGCATTAACAACAAGATGATTCACTGCAATACAAAATAGGAAGATTGAGTAGTAATTAATTAATTAAGGGACATTTATATAAATACCACTCAATTCTTATGTATTTACATGTGTAATGCCTAAACATTGTTTTTTTTTATATTTCTACCACCCAAATGTTTTATATCACATCAAAAAACCCACTATTATAACTTTTAAAAAATGAAGTGCACCTTTTCATGCATAGGTAAGGTGACATATAAGTAAAACTTGAAGTTTAAGTGTTGGATATGTAAATAGATAGNTATATTAGGGAAATTTACATATATACCACACAATTGTTATGTATTTATATATCTAACACCCAAAATTTGATATTTACACTTACCATACCTTAGTGTCATAAATCTATGCATGGGAAAACATATTTAACTTTTAAAAAGATATTGATGGTAGTATTTTTATGTGATCTTCAAAAATTTTGAAATAAAAATAAAAAAAGTTTCATAAAATAGATTTTCAATCTGCAAAGACCAAAAGCAGCATCCAAACCAAACGAACTTCTACACTGTGTGCTTACCATAACTTGGTTGAAAGCAGATATATTAGTGATCTCTTCAAAGAGAGAACTGGAAAGAAGCCCAGCATTAACAACAAGATGATTCACTGCAATACAAAATAGGAAGATTGAGTAGTAATTAATTAATTAAGGGACATTTATATAAATACCACTCAATTCTTATGTATTTACATGTGTAATGCCTAAACATTGTTTTTTTTTTATATTTCTACCACCCAAATCTTTTATATCACATCAAAAAACCCACTATTATAACTTTTAAAAAATGAAGTGCGCCTTTTCATGCATAGGTAAGGTGACATATAAGTAAAACTTGAAGTTTGAGTGTTGGATATGTAAATAGATAGGAGTTGAGTGATATGTATGTAAATCTTCTAGTAATTAATAAAGCCAATAAAAATTTACATAGATATCACACAATTCTTATGTATTTTCATATATATATATATATATATGACCCTAATTTTGATATTCATATTTATAACAATTCGATGTCATAAACTTATGCATGAAAAGGTGTATCCCATTNTACCCTAATTTTGATATTCATATTTATAACAATTCGATGTCATAAACTTATGCATGAAAAGGTGTATCCCATTCTTAAAAAGCTAGTAATAGTGGTATTTTTTATTTGATGTTAAAGATTTGATTGTTAGATATGTAAATATAAAATTTTAGGTGTTAGATATGTAAATATATAAGAAATACGATCACTGAATAGGAGGCATTCACATGCATACCACCAAATTCCTACGTATTTACATATCTAACAACTAAACTTTATTTTTTTGACTTTCATATCACTTCAAAAATACCACTATTTTAACTTTTAAAAAGTGAAATACACATTTNGTATTTACATATTAACATCTAAAATTTATTTTTTTGACTTACATATCACTTCAAAAATACCACTATTTTAACTTTTAAAAAGTGAAATACACATTTTCAAGCATAGGTATGGTGGTATGTATGCAAAAAATTGAATTTTAGATGTTAGATATGTGAATGCATAGGAATTGAGTGTGTATGTAAATCTTCCTGAAAAAAATTTTACATTGGGCGAAGTGAGCAATGGCTTCATCAATGACCCTCTTGCATTCTGACTGTCTGGAGATGTCTGCTTTGATCGCTAATACATCTGGGGAACCTTTCTCCATTGCAGCCTTAGCAACATTTCTTAGAGCTTGCTCCCTTCTGGCTACGAGAACCAGAAAGGCTCCTCTACTTGCGTATTGGTAAGCCAGTTCCTGTGACAAAAAATCTGGGCATTTACATATATGCCACATAATTTTTATGTATTTACATATCTAACACATAAACAGTCATATTTACACGTATGCCACTCAAATTCTTAACATCACGTATGCCACTCAAATTCTTAACATCACATCAAAAATAACACCATCACAGTCATTTTAAAAGCGAAATACACATTTTCATGCATAGGTTTATGGCACGAAAGCGTTATAAGGGTAAATATCAGACTTTGGGTGGTATGTTTGTAAACTTCCCAAATGTTTATAAGAATATTATAAATGGGTTGAGAATTAAATATTCCTACGGAGCATTTTGTACGGTTTAAATGTGAAGAAAGTAATGTTAGTTGTCATGAATTTAATCTAATAGTAATATAAATTTTGCGAACTTAGAGATTTCCAATTTTAATTCAGATGTAACATAACTTCTCAGGAATACCAAATTACATGATACCACATAATTCTTATAAATTTACATACTGAACGCCGAAACTTCCATATGTATATAAGACTCAAATATTCAATATCACATTAAAAATATCACTATCATGAACTTTTTANCAGCTCACGAAAGATAAGTCGAAGCTTATGATTTCTAGATATGATTAAGTGAAAATAAATAGATAGAAGAAAGTTAAAGATTTGATATAAGCTTAATAAACGAGTCAAATTCTAATGGCAATTACACAAAGACCACGCGAAACATGCTTTTTTACAAATCAACCCACCCAATAGCATCCATTTTTCAAAATTTACTCAAATATAAAAATTTAAGGTAAAACCCCAACTCATTTTTATTTTTATTTTTATCAAATTCTCAATAGTATGATCGTGGAACCCGTAAATACACGGGTTCGACAGGGTGATTAATTTGTAAATATTAATGTTTCAGGGGGTTTGCTGTAATTATCCCTAAATTGTAAGATTGCATAAAAAACAATGGCTGAGATTTAATCATCAAATATAAACTGAAAGGCTGAGATTTCTTATGAAAAGAAAAAAAAAAACACAAGTAGACTTTATAATAATAGTATAGATAATTGAAAAAAAAAAGGTTAAGAAATTATAAATAAAATAAAATAATAATATTAGAATTTTTAAATAACATTCAATAGAAAAATGCTTTTAAAAAACACAAGTTATAAATGTCAATTCAACGAGAAATTATTGCATACGATCCGATCCTGACCGTAGATCACAGAATTATTTCTGTTTGTTTTTTAATTTTAGGTGGGGCCCACCAAATTATATCCGGACCGTAAATCATGTGATTTACGGTCCGGATCAGACACCGCACGCAAGCTACGTGGCTTGCGTGTGGTGTCCGATCCGTATGGAATAATTTTTCCAATTCAACTGCTCAAGCAAAACGACATTTTTGTTTAAAGGAAAGCAATTATAATTAAAAATTTACCTGCATGCCACTGAATTTCTACTTATTTACATATCTAACACCTTAACTTTAATTTTTACAAACATATCATCCTACTTATACATAGAAAGTATATATTTTTTATTTACATGCATAACTATTTTAGTATTACATAAAAAGAGAGAGCATTTACATACATATCACCTAAAATTATAAAATTTGCATATCTCACATTTATTGTTTACATAAGTTTACATAAATAACACCGTTTCAAAATCTGAAGTTGATTTGGGTAGAATAAAAGTGATTTTCATAATATGTGAATGAAGGCCCATTTGAGGCAGTTTATAAGTGCGGCTACGTTTTTTAAAACGCCGTCTAACCGTTTGGTTTGCGCGTTTTTTAAAAACTCTACTTACTGCGTTTGAGTTTTTTATCCTGAAACACACAAGCTGACCCAAACAGATCCTAAATCTACTAATTTCAAAAAGTAATAATATGATGAAAAAAAAGTTGGTTAACTCTAAATTTGATGCGTGCTAGAAAATTTGTGGCAGTTGAGTAACAAATTATTGTTTTAGCGTAGTACAAAGATTCAATACACTCGAAAAAAGAAAACTAATGATGACACCATAAATTTTTATGTATTAAACTCGGAAGGGAAAAAACATGGGATTTTACCCGAATGAAGAATTTCACTATAAAAATATGATTTTAGTTGCAACCACTTGTCTCACAAACACGAAAGATGACTAGGTTTCTCAAACTACAACGTCGACGTGCTGATGAATTTATTGCTAGGAACGAGTGGTGACAGATAGCGATTGATGGTGTCTGATTGGTGGCAGTTGATGATGATTAACGCTGATCAACGGCGGTTGGCGGCGGTCGACGGATGTTAGCGGTGATTAACAAAGGTTGGCGGTGGTTGACATCAGTTAATGGTGGTTTACGATGATTAGCGAAAGTCGAAGACGATCGGCGTTGATCGATGGTGTGGAACTGAACCAACTCCTTAAAACTTCAATTTTTTTCTCATATCTCAACGTCTACTCCACTCTCATGAAAGTGATGAAATTTTATTTATAATGTTCTAGATACAATTAATGCAGAAGTCAGAATCAATTTGGTTAGACGATCCAGAGAGCTTCATTCGATTAGANAATAAACAACCGCCCCCCACTAATAAATTAATCAACAAACAAAAGAGACGGGTCAAAGAATTCAACTGCTTTCAAATCAATCCTAATCAAGATTTAATTCTTGCTCAAATCTATTCCCCTTTTCTCCCAAACCTAATCCCCACTCCGACCAATCCAACAAATCCATCAAATGCTGCTCTGCTCATAACAGTAATTAAAGAACGGGAGAACTTGTGAGAAAACTACTAACCTCACCAATGCCGGAAGAAGCTCCGGTTATCAGAACCACCTTTCCTCCGACATCTTCTTTGCAAAAGGGGGTAACGAAGACAAATGCTATCAGTCTCCAAATCCACGATATCGGAAGATAGATTAGAAGCAGCACAGCGACCAAAACATGCATGATCGCACTCAGGAAGCCATTGAACACATCCATAGCTGGCTCCAAGAGAGAGAGAGAGAGAGAATCTGAAGTGCGGGAGCCCGGGGGAAAGAGGAAGGCGGAGTAGGGTTTTTAAAGGGCAATTTTTGAAGGGAAGGAATGCCGTCACCACCGGTGACTGAAACAAGTGTGACCGCAACAGAGGACTTTGAGAGCCGGGTAAAGTGACCGCATAATAACAAAGGATGCGGTTAGTGTACAATAAAGTGGGAAGGGGAATGGCCAACGGCCAACCATCCAATTCCCCAACCGCCCGATTATTTTTTGTTTCAAGGAATTATGAGTTTGTTCCTTACAATAGGTTTTATAGGGAAAGTTTGATTGGGGAAGAAGGTATTGGACAAGGAAGGCTTAGAATGTTGTGTGGGAGTAGTAATTGGGTCAAATAATCTGATTAATATTTAAAAATATTGTATTTTTTTTATTTTTTATTTATTTTTTTTATTTTATTTTGAGGTGAGTATGATAAATGAATAATCAATATGTCCTTGTCTCATTAAGTTAGGTCGGCTACATGAATTTTTTTTTTTTCATTGAGTTTGATTGAGTGTCATATTTTCATTTAATTCTAATAAATTAAGGTCAACTTTTATACAAAATAAGTCTGAGAATTATAAAATTCATTCTCATCAATGTAAATATAAGAATTATGAAATTCATTATGATCAAAATGTTCATATACAGAGTAGTGTATATGCACGAGTGGATGTGTGTATATACATATACAGATACATAGATATATATGTGTGTATGTATGTATGTATGTATCTATGTATTTACCTACATAGATATATATATATATAGTCGAGGTAAATTCACAGCCCTACGTTCAACTAAAATTGGAGCGTGAATTATCTTCGAAATAAACAATTTTTATTATAAAGTTCCAATTTTGAGTCGAGTTAGGGTTGGTTTCGAAATATCTCAATAGACAAAGTTTTGATTTCGAGCTGAGTCGTTTTGAAATTGTATCAAGCTCGATCTGGCTGGAAGTCAAAACCAGTTAGCTCAAATTGAGATATTTGGATCCGTTTCAGCTTGGAATCGGCTAGATCCAACTCAAAATTTAAACTAACTAGCTCAAATTGTGTTATTTTGAATTTGTTCTAACCTGAAATAGGCTCAAAATTGGCTCGTGACTCATTATATTAAAAATGAAATACACATTTCCATGCATAGGTATGTAACATGTGCTCTTATAAGTGTAAATATCAAACTTTATGTGTTATATCTATGAATACATAAGAATTGTGGGGCTTTTAAGGCATGAAGTCAAATTCCATAACTCTAATTCCTAGAGAGAGAAAGAGAGAGAGAGAGAGAGAGAGAGAGAGAGAGAGAGAGAGAGAGAATTTGAAACACGTCTCTGAAGCTGCCGAGTAAATACATGCAGAAGAAAAGCATGTTGCAAAGCTAGCCGTTAGATTTCAAAAATAGAAACTCCTTTTAATGAAGCCTGAGCTGAACACTTTTCTCCTTGCGCATGAGAACTTCATTGATTTATATACAAATGGAATAAAGCTAGGAAGCGCATTCATGGCACTACACATGTTTTTTAGCCAATATGGAAAGATTAAGGGTCTGTTTGAGGCAGCTGCAGCTTATTGAATAATCTGTTGATAAGCTTATTAAAAATATTCTGCTGATAAGCTAGGTGCGGTGACTATTACAAATTTTTATTTTTTTTAAAAAAGCTAGACCGTTGCCAATAAGTTGTCACCGTACCTAGATAAGTCGTTGTTTTCTGCGTTTTGAAAATGCATAAGCTGTCAAAACGTAATTTACCCAAAAAAGTCAGGTGTGTTTTCTTCAAAACACCACCGCACCAAATAAGTTGCCCCAAACGGGCCCCAAGAGGCGAGCATTTTGTCGGTTAGGATGACCCGGTTTCCAAATCGGCCAAACTGATTGTAATCGAAATCCAAAAAATCCAACCGATTGAAATTTTGGTGAATTCGAACCAATCGAATAAAATTTTAATTGGGTTTGAACGGTTATGTTATGAGCTAACTTAAATTTAATTGTTGTTAGGAGTTTGATTATGAACAAAGATCAATTGTCATACTACTTCTTAGCTTACCCACTTGATGAAAGCTTCGTTTCATTCCCGATTAGATGAATGGATTCAGTCAGCCTCACTCCGAGGGCCGTTTCAAGCTAGCTTTCGCTCTTTCTCTCGGCTTTCAATAGCTTTCGCATATGCTTTCAAAGGCTACCTAATATCATAACATGTGTAAATTGTCAATTGAATTTCATGAATCCTTTATTTAAGTTTGATTTTTTGATTTTTTTTTAAATTTGGTTATAAGAAAATTAAAATTAAACTATTGCATTAAGACTACACCATTACTCAACTAGTCATGCACATGAAAGTCACCTTAGTCATGCGGTGTGCATGTGTTTATAACAACTTCACTCAATCTTCCAAAAAAAATAATAATAATCACACACTTGGTTTCGTCTTGGTTTCTAAATTACTATAAGGTTATCATTAAATTTATGTTCGATGTAGCTCCTATAAGAAGGACTATGAATTTAGCTCAAAGATCGTTAATGGCTCGAAAATTGATTCGAATTTTTGCTCGGATCAAAATAAATGAGCAGAGCTAAGAGCCAAAATTTTGAATCGAATTTTCTTCGAGCCTATTTTGAGTCTACCTCAGCTCGGCTCCGAATCGAATCGTTAACAACCCTAGTGATGTTGAGACAGTGAATTTAGCTTGAAATCGTTGATCGCTCGAAAATTGATTTGAATTTTCGCTCGGATCAAGATCAGATCGAAATAAATTAGCCGAGCTATGTGAGCATCATGATCATTAAATAAATAAATAAATCTAATATTAAAAAAAAATTGCTCTCAAATCACCTTTAAAAGGTTTAAAACTAGTTGTCATGGAGCAACCTTTTGTCAAAATTTGTATAAATTTGAATATGACATACCAACCAATTGCAATGTAGGAAGCTTGTTAATTACCCTAATTAGCAGCTTCTTAATTACCCTAATTAGCATAAGAAGCATGCAATTTTTCTTAATTTTTAGTAATATATTGTTATAATGCACGTTAGCATTTTAAATTATGTACGATGTGGTGAAATTCTGCTAATTTTTTTCCAACAAATTTTTATCCCACTTCGTAATTATGCACGTAAACTTCTTATTTTTTTCTAAATTATTTATGTTATGTTATGTATAAGTGATGTTCGTAATACATTTGAATTATTAACGATGCATCGAAATGTTGCCCGAAACTATTATAAATTATTTATGCTATGTCGAATTGTTGCTCGTGTTGTCAGGACCTTGTCATGCACAACATCATTAGCAAGGTATGAACAATTTAGTTTTATATGAAATTAATTTGAAGTGTAATGTTGTTTAGTTATGCTTATTTTTATCGTGCAATACTTCTTGTTAAGAGAACACGATAGAATTATCCTTAAGCCAAAGTTATATGTACATGAAAAATAGTACTTTTGAAGCTATAAAAAACTTCGTCGAAAAAGCCTAAGGAAAGCTTGGGACGTAAGCGGTATTTGTATCCCCATCATGGCTCATACGTGTAGTCGTCCAATAATGTCAACTGGACATCGAAACTGCACTTCGAAGTTCATATGTCACTACGTCTGTTAAGTTTGAAGGCAAACACTTAGCCTAAAGCCCAAAGAAATTGTTGCTCGAATGAAGGCCAAATTTAATGTCCGTGTTAGTTACATCAAATCATGTGATACACGTAAAAAAACAGTAAAATCAATATGTGGTAGTTTTGAGGAGTCATATTGCTCCTTATTTTTACAAATGAAAGCAATACAAAGTGCAATACCATGCACTATGTATAAAATTGAAGTTAAAAATAATACTCATTTCTATAGTATCTTCTAGGCATTTGGCCCCCTTATATATTGGTCGAGATTTTGCCAGCTCGCGCTTAGTATGGACGGGATGTTTCTTCTAGGAAAGTATAGAGGGATTCTACTGGCTATAGTAGAAATTAACGAAAATATTGGATTTTTTCCAGTTGCATTTATTTTTGTCGAGTCCAAGAATACTGAGTTTTGTATATGATTTCTACAACAACTCTATGCTTTGCTGGAAGTTATATGAACTCGTCGAGATCTATGTATTATTCGTGGCTACTGAGAGATTTTCCCATAAGCTACACATCGACACTGCTAGCATCTTCTACGAGAAAACTTTAAGAAAGCATTAAGATGTCTTGCAATAGAGAATGTCGATAGTGTCTGTGATAAAATGTATTGGGCAGGTAATATTGATGAACTCAAAACCTTTTGTAGGCACATGAACGATATTAAACAAATTAAGAAGGAGTCCTAAGATTGTTTGATTGAGAAAGATATCACGAAACGGGCTTTAACACATAATGGCGGAGCCCGATTTGGCACAATGACAACAAACACATCTGAATGTTTCAACGGGGCTCTGCAACGTGCATGAGGACTCCCAATTCAAGGCCTCATATGTGTTGTTAAAAAAAAAAATATTCAGTGCTCCAATTACTAATTTCATTCATTAAGGTGGTCCTATTGATAATTTGGCCCAATGTTTTTACCTATAGCACTAAATTCTTTTTTTTTTTAATTTCAACCAATAAAATCTTCCATATCACATTAAAAAATCCACTATCATAACCTTTACAATATGATACAAATATTTTCATGCGTACGTAAAGTGACATAAATGTAAAAATAGAATTTTAGGTTTTAAATATGCAAATACAGAAGAATTGAATGGTATGAGTGCAAATCTTCCCTTTTTTTTTATTTGAGGTTCCCTTCTAAGGTTACCTTTTCTTAGGCCTGCTGACTGACCAGAAAACATCAAAAAATTCATGAAAAGAGAATCTACAATAATTGTGTTAGTTAAAATTCAATGAATGATGAGTAATTAATATACTTTAGTCAATGATGATGTCAATGATGATAACATTCCCTAAATTTTATTGATTTATAAGTTTCTTTCATCACTATCAAAGATATAAAAGATATAAAAGATATAAAAGGAACATTATAATCATCATCTAACAAAGATATAAAAGGAAACACAAAATATTGCATCATCATAATTTTATTAGTTTCACCTAATCTGTTCTGATGTCATCTCATATGTTAGCAGTGCAAATAGAAGCAAAAAGTTTTTGAAGACGAGGAATAAGTGAAAAGTGAAAGAGACGCCTGTTTGAAGCTTTCTTCTGCATATTACTTTTTTTTTTTTTGACATTTGAATCTATGATCCTCACAAAATCTTCACTGAGTCTTTATTTTATCGGCCTTATAAAATAATATGATCTTCTCTGATTTCAAACTTAACTTAGAGGCTAGTTTTGTCATTTTGTATGAGTCGTGTGACAATAAATTTTTATGGGGATTTGTCTTTTTTTTGTAATCTTGCAACCTGATTAGGGTCTGTTTGGGGCAGCTGCAGCTTATCCAACTTATGCTGATAAGCAGCTTATTCTGATAATCTGCTGATGAGCAGCTGATTCAAATAAGCTGGCTGGTTGTTCGGTTTGTGCATTTGAAAAACAGCTGATTCTGGATAAATGATCATTATGTCCATGTTCTGGATAAACTATTTAGCTGTTTGGTTTGTGTGTTTTGTAAACAGCTTATTTGCAGATTTTTATAGTTAAATGATCAATCTGTCACGCAGAATTTATAATTTTCTCAAAAAAACGGCAATATATACATGTTAGATATTTTGATCACAATTAACCCCCTTAAGACTAATTCGACACATACAGACCACCAAAAAATTGCAACATAACATTAATTCATATAAATGTAACAAGTTTGTAAAATTAAACTTCAAATATTAAGACATGAAAATACAAAAGAATTTAGTTCATTGAATGATTCTCATCAAATGTTATGAACCAGTTTAACAATGTATATGAGTTTGTCAATGTAAATACCGTCATGAATGAAATAATTAAATATCAAACTAAAAAATGAAATTTAGAAATGAAATCACCAATAAAAAACCTCAATTTCATTTATATCATTAACAAAAATGTTACATCTGCTCTCCACATTCTCTGTTCGATCCCCTACTTGCAAGTCCCCAACAGAAGGTAAACTGTTCAGTTCTTCTCCCTCCCCGTCCATGGCTTCAATCACCACATGGTGAACAAAATCCCTCCTTTTTGTCGCCATCCTCATCATCCTCAGCTTCCGACTCCCATACATCGAACTCAATGGTGCTCTTCGGCGAGACCCACTTCCCCTTCTTTGAACTGGAGCAGAGCTCCTCTTCTCCCAAAACAAATGGATGGCGAAGAAGCTAAACAAACACAGCAGACTCCTTGACGACTCCTCATCACCTCCGGCGACCTCCCCGCCTCCCTCGCCACCACCCCTTACCGACCGCCTTCCATCTGCGATGAACGCCGCCGATGGAGATCCTAAAAACCATCCGAGTTCCGATCTTGATCGTCGACAAAGATTTCCCCGTTACCCAACCTCTTCGCATGCGTATGAGGGCACGCGAGTAAAATTTCGAGCGAAAACGCTGACCGCATGGGTCGTCCCGCGGTCCGCGTGTTTTACAAAATTAAAAATGTTGTTTTCATTAATTTGTAAATAAGTGTGAAACAAACGGAACGGCGGCGTTTTCAAAATGTCGCCCGCACTTATAAGCTGCCCCAAACGGGTCCTAAAACATTCTCGAACTTGTTAAACTGTGTGTAAGTTGTCAATATTCTAAGAGTCACATTTAACTCTAAATGTGATGTGCAATGTTTTGGCAGTGTTCATCATCATGTATTCAATAATTCATAAATTATATAAGTTTTGTTGTTTGGAGACTCTTCCTCCACTTGCTCGAATAATGAGGTCTTGTTTCATTGAATACAATTTCTACAAATCTGTTTGAATAAAATAGGTCATTGAAGAAGCAAAAATAATTGAATTATCAACTTCAGTGTAAATGACTGGTTCAAAATCGTCATGTTAAGTCTAAAGTCAATAATCTGGTTGAAATCTCCTACGGTACATATCATACCTGACATCATCATGCATTAAGTATGTTTGATTTCAATGTTTCGAATATGAGCATCAAAACATACCCTCAAATAGGCAAGTCATAAGCTGAGATGTCACTTGCACGAAGGACTCAACATCATTCAAGAACTAATTCAACACATACCCTCGATTCATCCTCGATTGAATGTTTGAACATTAAACGTTCACTTCTTTTGACTCAATGCACGGTATAGTTTTCACAATCTTAGTTGAGTCACATAGAAAACAAGAGAAGACATTCAGGGTACGAATAATGCATGTATTTCTATGTGCGTAAAAGATAAGTGTGTGCTCAACTATGTATTCGCAGAGTTCTTCTACAAGAAAAATCAGAGCACACACGAAAAATATAGCAATATACGCAGGCAATTCGCATCTCATTCGCAGTGTGTATTATCCGCACCTAATAATTAATAAAAATTTAAACAATAATGAATAAAATACAAAGATGAAAAGCTGATCTCAGCAAATAAAAAATGTAAGTAGAGATGATGCCATCAATGTACTTCAAATTACTTGCAAAATAAGCATTGATTCTTCAATGACATTCTATGTTACATAACAATGCACAAGTAAGCTAAGCAAGTGGCTTGGAGGAATCATAAACATATTATTGGGACATTTACATACATACCACCCAATTCCTATGTCTTTACATATCCAACACCTAAATTTTACATGTTACATTTATACCACTCCAATCACTCATATCTAGGGCTGTCAATTTGGCTCGTTGTTCGTGAACAGCTCGTGTTCGGCTTGTTCGTTAAGCCTAACGAACCGNTAGGGCTGTCAATTTGGCTCGTTGTTCGTGAACAGCTCGTGTTCGGCTCGTTAAGTAGCTCGTGTTCGGCTTGTTCGTTAAGCCTAACGAACCGAACACGAACAAATTTGTAAGCTCGAACTGTAAACGAGCCGAACACGAACAACAGTTTGTTCGCTCGTGTTCGGCTCGAAATGGCTCGAAAAAAANCAGCTTCCAACGGGCAACTCCCCCCAACCAAAATAGTGCTGACATGCATTAATGTCATTGAATTATTAAAAGATAAATTAATCAAAGCTCTTATAATAGTTTAACCCAATTGAGAGAAACCATTTGAGCTAATGTGCAATACTACTGATTATGCAATTAAAGCTATATTAGAGGAAAGATATGATAAAATTTTTAAAATTATATATTACACAAGTAGAACCCTAACTGAAGCTCAAAGTAATTATACCACTACTTAGAAAGAGTTATTGGAAATTTTTTATGCTTTTGATATATTCAGATTATATCTCATTGGAGCTAAATGTATTGTGCATATTGATCACTCTATTATAAGATAGTTGATGTAAACGAAGGATGTGAAACGAAGATTAATTAAATTGAGTCTTCTGATGCAAGAATTTAATTTTGTAGTAGTAGATAGGATGGATCTTGTAATCAAATAGATGATCATTTATCTAGGCTGGAACAGGAAAAATTATTTAATTATGAAAGTGAAATTAATGAAAATTTTCCTAATGAACAATTATACTCTGTTAATGAATGGCATGTGTCATGGTATGTAAACATAGTAAGTCTGATGCTACAACTGTTGTTATTACCATTGCATCAAAGTCCGTTGCACAAAAGAATGATGGTCAAGAAAAGCTTACTGATCTTAAGTTGATTAAAGAGAAAGCAGTCGATGATAAAGTATGTAAGCTCAGAGTTAAGATTTTAGAATAGACAAAAGAGTGAAGAATGGACAATGGTGACAAGGATTATGATTTTTCAAATTATCTCAATGAGGAATTCATGGAAATCAAACCTTTTATTGAGGAGAACGCCTAGGTGACTGTAAATGGCCATTCAGCTAAGAGATGAGCAAATCAATAGAATGGAGAAGAGAATAAAGGAGATCGCCGCCACTATGGTCATCATGGCTACAATGCATGAACAGTAAAAGTCATAGCAGATGGTGTTTTTGGAAGTGAACCAGCCTAAGATCATACACATTATAGATGAAATAAAAGAATTTGCTTCTGCCAACACATATGAACCACAGAAGAAGGATTTAGTTCAGAGTTTGATGCCGAAAAAAGACATCAAGCAGTTGGTCAAGCAACAAGTATGAGAAATGTTAGCCTAGTCTAATAGAGGAGCACCAGTTTAAAAAGGTAGAACTTACCTAAAGAAAGTTAATGTCGTACCATACCCGAATTTTTTTGCACCACTGACCTTTAAGATTTTCAATGGAATGAGAAACCCTCGTCAGCATGTTGTACACAATTGGGCGAGTTGCTACAATGTTGGGGGTAATGAAGAATTACTTTTCTTTCAGTTCATGTATAGTTCGTCAGGGTTCTCATTTGATTTGTATGCATAGTTTCCCAATGGATCAGTTAAGGCATTTGCTGAATTGGAAAATATGTTTATGAAGAGATTTATCGGAGTGCAGCACCATGCCACCATAATAGATCTCGTGATAGAATGATAGAAGTCAAACGAGACCATGGTGGACTACATTTTGAGATAGAGAAACTTAAGCATGAAATGTGGGCCTCGACTTCAGGAACAACATGCAATCGAGATTCTACTTAAGAGCATCCATGGTCGGTAGCTTTCATGCTCAAGGAACATAAATTTAAGTCATTTCAGAAGTTACTCAGCAAAGCTAGTAGTTTTTAAGAATAATTTAAGCATATGGAGTCCTTGGAAAAGGCTAAATGGTCCACGTCAGCTAAGGCTTTGGAGAAGAGGTCCGGGATAATGAAAACAGTTGACAAGGGCAAGTAGCCAATGTGGATCTAGGCAAGCAGCCTCATCCAGATTCTCGATATTCATCATAATGTGGCTAGTCTCAACACTAGTATGGTTAGCAATACAGTCAGTCTGGTTAGTAGTTGTTCCAGCAGAGACCACACAGGGCAGATGGGAGGCAGGGTTTGTCGATGACTGATCGGTTGAACAGAGTGCACTCCTTCAAAGATGAAGCCATGGGAAAAATGTTCTAGAACTTAATGAAGAAGCATGAGTTCAAATTTCTTGAGCCAAAGAACCTAGAAGAGGTCGAAAAGAAAGATCACCCCAACTACTACCCTTACCACAAATTACTTGGACACACCATAGAGAATTATTTTTATCTTCAAGGATTAGCTCCAAGGAAATTTCAAAGAGGGAAATTTAACAATTCCAAAATAATGTTTAAAAGAACATAAAAGAGGTTTTATAAATATGATTTCGGCCAAGAAAATCTCTCTGATAGACTCGTATGCAGATAAGGGTGGATGGAGCATAGTTTGGAGTAGATCCTCTAAGAAGATATTGAATCAAATTCAGACTGCTTTAGTACAAGACGTCATTCAGATTTTGCAGCTTACCATGCCGATGTTGGAGATTACATGAAAGGATCCATCGCAATAAAATAAGGAGATCATGGATAAAGTAAGGACTGATAGCCTGAAGGGAAGCATAGGGGCTGCCCCATTAGATTGGTTGTCTCAGCATTGGGGGAGAAATCCATTAAATCGTTGACTCCGTACGATTATATCTACACCCTTCCAGGGTCTTTTGATTATAAGAGTTTTGATTTCAGCTACATTTTTTATTTTATCTAACAACAACATAACTGACCATAACCAATCTAACCCCAATTTTGATTCCTGAAATAATCCTAAACTCATACTAAAATCTGATGGATGCACTAGAGAAAATGAAGGAGATGTCAACAAAACCAATTATAATAGTTTTATGAGTGAGGAGACAATTGTCAAGTGCCAAAAAACACTTATCACAATCAACTTGGACTTCTCTGATTCAGAGTCAACATAGAAACAGTCGGCTATAACACCAAAAGTAGAAGAGATAACGGAAGTTGTATTGAGGAGTGGGAAAGTACAACCCCGGAGAATGGCTCCGATGGAAAAGGGAAGAAAGTAGTTACTCTAGAGGAGCCACCTCCATCGATGGAAAAAACACATGCTCTTGAGGAATTTGGAGGCGCAAATAAAGTGGATTGTATCGCACTAGCTCATCTTAGGAAATCGCCAGTCAAGCTAAGCCTTTACGACAATCTGATCTTGTCAAAAGAGATGAGAGAAGCACAGTTGGCTAGCACATCCTCTGATGAATATTGTTTGTTAAAGGAACAGTCTGGAAGGAATAGTCTGGGGTAACCTTAATAGATGAAGGCTTGTTATTTAGTATTGCCGACCATAATTGACCTCTCAATACTTTCATCAACTTCAGCATATTTGTACTTTCCAGAGTTTTGGTAAACTCAGAGGCGTCAGTTAATTTAATGAGTCTACGGATGTTAGTTTATTTGGACATCGATGCTCAAGAAATTACCATTGATATAATGATGTTAAAAGGGTTTAATAAAAGAAGGAGAAAGAGTGTGTTGACCTCATTTTTAATAAGGTCAAAAGTGCAAATTTAGATTTTATTTTATTAAAATTGATCCCGGACAAACTATTAGTGCATGAACCAATTTGGGGTCTTAATTGATGTGATTAGCATTCTAAAAGGCTAACCATGGCATAAAAAGATTAAGCATGGGTTAATTTAAATGAGTTAGGTTAACTTGGTTTTAGGCTAAAAATTAGGTTTTGGGCTAAAAGTTAGATTTGGGCTTGGATCCAAATTAATTGAAGGCTCAATTTGGTCTATGAGAATTTCATGAAGCATTTAGAAAACATATTTCATGAAATTAGATTAATGGCAAGGTTCAATTTGATGGAATTTTGATTTAGGACCAATTTGGGGCATTTGACTTGGGCCTAAGATTTGGGCTTGGAATTGGGTTTAGTTGGGTTGTAATTTAATTTCAGTTGGGCTTAAACATGATGAATTGTGATTTAGATTTGAAATTAAAGAGGTTTGAAATGAATTTGGTGGAAACATGGAGTGATTTGGGGATTTTAGCCATTTGGGGGCAATTTGGGAATTTTGGCCAATTTTGGTGGATTTAGATGTGATTGGTGTCATTGGGTTGTTAAGATTGGTTTAGGTGAGGTTTGGAATGATTTTGGAAATTTTGGTAAATTTAGGAAATGGGGGACATTTTGGTAATTTTGGGAATTTGAGGGTATTTTTGGCAATTTGAATGGTTTGGTACGAGCCAATGTGATTTTTGGAAGAGAATTGGAAATTTAGGGAATTTTTGGAAAATTAGGGTTCCACGGCCATTTTGGTAATTTTTTAAAAATTTACGGGCAGAAGGTCAAAGGTGAGTGTTTAGGTGGAATTAATGCTTATTAAAGATGCTAATCATAATATTACCCTTTTTATATTATGAGATAAAGAGCTAAGAGTTTGGAGACCACCCATATGAGTTCCCAAAAGAGCGGGTAAAGGTCAAATGTGACGCACTTTAGGGTTTTGGGAATGTGTGTGAGGGGTTCAAATATTTGTAAGTGTGTAGGTCTGACCAAGACCAAAACCAAGCAACCTAGGGCTAACCCTGAGGCCTGACAATCCTATAAGGACTCCTCTTGAGCTCCCCCATGCTGGTTCCATCTCACAAAATAGTAGAGGGCAAAACATGCATGTGGAATTCCAAGAAGGGCAAAGAGATGTTTATAATTTCTACTGTGTAGGGTTTCATCACTAGTCCTCTAGGATAGTCAACAGAAAAGTCCTATGACGAGATCCTAGGATTCTAAGAAAGAAAGACCAGACTTCAACCAAAGTAAGGTCAACAAATGGACCCCTAATAAGTGTGGCGTGCCAGATGAGCACACCAAGCATATTTGTGTTGACCAAGAAGATCAATAAAACTAACACAGACATTCTAAGCCAACACACTTAGAACAAAACACAAAATGTATGAAGAAGGCTTCCACTAAGGAGTAGCAGACAAACCCTCGATCGAGGTTGTGAAACTTATTTATTATTTCGACTCTTTTACCCTTATAAAGAGGTGTTTTATGAATTTAGGTGGGCAACCATTAGGGTTCCTTGTCAATAACTTCATAGTTACAACAAGCTTGATTTGTTTTTAATTTGAATTTTGATTTTGATTTTGACTTGAATTTAGAATTAAATTTTGTGATTTTGAGGAATTTTAAGTTTAGAAAAGTGAAAAGACCAGGTTGAGATGGAATGCATGGGACTGACATCCAACTCAAAGAGCGGTGAGGAAAAGGAGTGTTGTGTTGGGAAGGAAAACACAGCAACTCACATCCAACCCATGAGGAAACAAAAGTTTAGAGAGTGTCACAATAGGGAGGAAAACACATAGACTCACCACTAAATTAAGAGGATATGAGTGGTGTTAAGATGAGAATATGATTTTTTAATCTATTTAAAGTGGTCTCACACCTATCTCGAAGTTCTCTGAAGAGAGTCGGATGCCTTACTCCATTTAAGGGTGTCTCTCATATTGATCTTGAAATGAAATGATACAGAATTTAGGTACTGACCTTAAGATGGGAATTGAAATTTAGGTACCAACCCTGAAATGCGATTCAAAATTTAGGTACCGACTTTGAAAAGGAAGGGAATCAAAATTTAAATGTTGACCCCTAGATGGGAATTAGAATTTAGGTACCATCCCCGGAATGAGAGTCAAAATTTAGGTACAAACCTCAAAAAGGTAGGGAATCAGAATTTAGGTACTGACTTTGAGATAGGAATTAAAATTTAGGTACCAACCCTAGAATGAGAGTCAAAATTTAAGTATCGACGTCAGAAGGAAAGGAATCAGAATTTAGTTACTGACCCCTAGGAATTTTGTGTTGTTGACGAGGAAATGTGCGCGTGTGTATGTTTTTAAATTTAATATAATATAAATTTGGATTTTTATAAAAATAGTGTTTTTAATTTTGAAAAAGTAATATTTTAATTTATTAAAATACGAGACCGAACCGATCCCACATAGACAATATTTTAAATGATCTAGCACAACACCACAAGCAATATACCCATCCTGAAGGATAGCTACACTCCTTACTGGTGAAGACTTTAATAAATAAACTAAAGAATTATGACAATCATTTGGTCTGCTAACCATTTTTTTCATTTGTCGAAAAATTACCCTATCTACTATAGAAGATTAGATAAGTTTTATATTAAGCTGGGTTCCTAAAGTTTCCTATAAGGCAAGCACCTATATTTAATTACTTAAGAAAACTCTCAATTTAGATCATAAAATCATGCCTTCAAGAATTTCAAAGGTAGGGCTTTTCAAATATCGGATAAAGAGGTTTGAAATTGGAAAGGTTCAAATCTGGACCACTTTATTTTGGAATCCAAAGAAAGAAAGATTAGGAGATGTCACGGATCCTGAGGATAACTTCAGTGACGTCCCAAGCTATCCTATAGTTTGGTTTCAACTTAGTTGAGAGAATATTAAATGTTTCATCCTGCCAACTTTTATTATATAGAGCTTATATTTGTATGACACAATCATAAAAATAGCATGGAATATAGGAGGATTTAGGTTGTGACCAAGGACAACCTCACAATCATAAAACAAGTGAGAACTTAAATTACACAACATGATTGTACAAAGGCCTAAAGATGAGTTGAGGATTTATGTCGCACTAGGCAGACAACCTCAAAGTCCTATAGGTTATGTTGTTTAAGTCTAAGAAAAGATTTGATGTAGTAGATCCTCGTGTTGTTGTACATTAGTTTGCTCTTTCAAAGTTGTTCTTCTGTGCATCGTTGTTGTGCTACCCCTGGCACTAGCTGCAAGCTCCTTGGTGAAGTAACAGTTCTAAGTTCCAAGGTTTAAAGGTTTAAAAGACAAATTTCATTTCAATAATTATGGTAGTTAAAGTTGATTAGAGCGACACCAGTTAGGATCCCACGGTTCCCTTGTTTTGGCACCACTATTTTCTTTTGAATTTACTTATTTTAAATGAGTTGTTAAACTTATTTAAACTGGGGAGCTCACGTTAGCAACCGTGGGTTACCTCATCCGAGAGACTCCCGTAAATTTAGAAGGACGTGTTATGAAATTATTTTTTTTTTTCTATTTTGAAAATGTTTTTTTTTTATTTTGAAAAAAAGTGATTGATTTTGAAAAGGATGTTTTTGTTTTGTAGGTAAAGTGAGGTTTACAACCAAGCATGTCTAATTTTTAAAACAAGAATAAATTGAAGTAAATAAAACGATAGGAATTAAATAAAACTGTAAATGTGTATTTGTCATCTTCTTGCTGCGCTTAAAGATTAGCTTTTGTAACATGTATATATAATTTTACAGAAAATTGAATTTGCAAGAAAGGAAAATTGAGAAGAAGGTTTAAACAACCCAAATAAGTTTTGTGTTGCAACCTGACGGCTCTCTAGAAGTTTTAGTGGATGATTTTCTTGAGAAAACTATAATAAGTTCATTTGTCCTCCAAAAATATCCAAAAGATGGTAAAGATGTTCAAAACCTAACCCCAAACAACCATTGAGATCTTTTGAAGCTATTTGAATTCATTTAAACTTATTATATTGTTCAAATAATCATCCAAAATTAATTTTATGGTTTGACTGATTAAAATACCTTTTGCTTAGTAAACTTGAAGTTTTAATCGTCTCATGAGAGGGGTACTTAATTAATCATTTAATGTTCCACTTAAAAGTTATATAAATGGGTACCGTTGAGGGTAAAGATTAGATGATTCAAAATTTTATGCCTACAATTAAGGTTGGGCTTGTAGTGTTTGCAAAATGTTCATAATTAGTTATGTTTTCTAAACATCACTAAGTAAATTCAAATTTAAGCCTATTTCACTACTAAGCCCTTAAGACTTTTATATGTGGATAAATTCATGACTTTTTAGGGATATTAAATCACATGGTTTCCTTAATCCATATCAATGATCATATCACTCAAAAATTAGCCAGGGATTTAAAATTAGTGAATTACCATCTTCCAAATTCTAACTCCTCACCTATGGATCATTTTAACTTCAATTAACTCCCGAATTATAAATATTGAAGGAAATTACAATTATATTTTTATAATAGAAAAGTGAGGTGTTGGTTTCTATAATTTAATCCCTTGTGTTTCAATCATCTAAAATAGTTTATTATGATCAAAATTACCCATTTACTCTTTAAGAAATCCTAAAATTTAATTAAGACATAAAAGTTCAAAATTACCATTTTGCCCCTTTAGGGTTTCCAAGTTCATAACTTATTAAATAGAACTCAAATGACTTTCAAATTTTTATAGTACCCCAACTATGGGTCAAATAAAATATCAAAGGAGAGGATGTGCTTTTTTACAATTTAATTTAATTTAAATAATTATTTTACTCGAAAAATGTGGATTTTTTAAAGTTAATTCAATTAATCAATCAAAACAAACTATGTGTCCTTAGGAAAATTATTTGAGGCTCACCTAGTCCAGTGGACCACTAGGGCCAATTTTCATTATTTTGTTTTAGTTTTATTTTAATTATTAGATTTATTTAATGGTTTTGAGTCATAATTAAAAATAGAAAATTAATTTTTATATTTTTATTAAATGTCTCCGAGTCCAGAGAACCGAAAGAAACAAATTTCATATATATTTATTATTTTTATTTTATTTATTGTAATTATTTTAGTGTAAATCTGTGAAAAATTCATTTTTAAGTCTTTAAAAAAATTATAACTTTATTTAGAAAATTAGAAAAAATATTTTAATTGTTCTCAAGTGATCAGAAAACTAAATGTGACTTTTTGATGCATCTTTCAATTTTAGAGATTTTTATTATTTTTTAATTATTTTAATTATTTAAAATGTAAATTATATCTTAAAAAATCAAATATTTATTTTAATTTCAATTTTAATTTTCTTAAGTGTCTTTGATCATGAGAAACTCAGAAATTCTCTTTTTATAATTTTCTGACTTTTTGTTTAATTTATATAGTGATTTTAATGCAAATATAAAACTTACTTTAGAAAATCAAGTTTAGTGGGTAAATTAATTCAAAATGATCTAAAATTTTTACAGAGTATTAATATAATTATTTTTACAGTGGAGGAAGATTTTTGTGATTTTCTGAATGTTATTTTATTTATTTTAATTTTAGTGAGTTTTAAGACTTAATTAACTATAGTAATTTACATAGATATTAAAAATTGATTTATGTCTTTTCTAGGGTCCTCTGATCACAGTGAACCTACCAAAACAAGATCTATATTTTTCTGATTTATATTTTAATTTTTACAATTTTTTATGTAAACATAAGTGATTTACTTTGAAAATTAGGGCTTCCATACTTAGAGGTGTTCTCTGACTTTGGAAAAATAAAAAAACACGCCTAAGAACAAGAAGTTTAAACACCCAAAATCTTAAGCCATGGTGATTAGTAATTATTCATTTAAAATTAGAAGTTAATAGGGAGTATTTAATTAATAAAAATAAAATATAAGTGAAATAATTTTTATTCTTGTTCCACATTAATCTTCTCTATTCAGTGTGCAAGAGGGTGTTTTTCCTTAATTTTTATAATTTTTATATGCAAAAATATGACTTTTCTAAGTTCTGGGCATTAAATAAATCTTAAATCCCCTTTTTTTTTATTTATCCAGCTCAGCCGCTGCGTCATGCTTGGAGTCTCTGAAGCGCCCCGCATGGTATTTTGGTTCGCGCCGCTAGCTGACTCAACCGCTACGCTGCCGTGCATTCACCTACCGCTCCATTGTCCAACGTGATCTTAACTGTCCACCCAATAAATGTGAAAATGGACGACATCCGTTCATCATCCCCAATTAGGTTAAACCGAGAGCCGTCCACACTAAATCGCTTCGATACTCAAAAAAATTAATTGTGGTTTGTTCCTACATGTGCATCTAATCGAGACAAATACATTTATACGATTGATCATGCATGATATTAAGATTTTATTCATAAAAGCCCAAACTGAGCCTTATTTTGGGGGATGTGGCTCATACCATGGTCCAAGAAGTGTAGCCTTGATTTGGGGGGAAGTGGCTTATACGTTCGGCAAATCGACTGAAAAAAAGGTTTTCCATTTTTGTAAGTGTCTTTACTGAACCATTTGGTAGCTCTGCATACCAATCAAAGGCGACTCCGGTGAGGCTACTTATGAACTGATAGAATAAGAGTGCTTCATTACCTGTCACGTTGCAGCAGCTCACTCGGAAGTGTGCAACATGCTGACGAGGGTTTCTGATCTCATCAAATGTTTTGAGCAAAGGTAGCATGAAACCCTTGGATTATTGGATGGCATCAAACTCCTCTGAGTAAACCCTATCTTTTAGAGTTGATGCCTCTTCTTTTGACTGATCCAGAGCTTTTCTCACCTGTTATTCGACCATCTGTTTAATTTCATTTTCATGTGTCAGATCTTGAACTGAACTGTTCTTTAGTTTTTCATCAGACGTGAACTCTTTTCTTTCATCTGGTTTCTGGCTAGTTTGCTTCTGGAGGTGCCTTGTGCTGTGATTGTGATTGTCTTTACGTTGCAATAAAGGTGGTCGTCATTTCTTCAATTTTCTTTTAAGATGGCTAATTTGTTCATCCCTTTGTTGAATGGTTGTTTGCCTCTCATTGGTGGCGTTCTACTCACTGGAAGATGGAGCGTCACGCGCAGATAACTCCGCCTGAGTCTCGATGATATTGATTTCTGCAAAATCATTTTCCACTTAATATGTTAGATTGTGATTTCCACTTTCAATATCTTCTTTTCGATCCTTAGACAGCTGAGCAATGTCAACTCAGAGCTTTTTTAAGGAAGAATCAATTGACTTTTCTTTGATAACTTTAAGGTCAATCGGAAGTTTTTGAGAGACATCACTTATTCCCTTGAGCACCGGTGTCACCATGTCAAAGTTAATTAAATCAAACAAAATTTTATTTACAAAAACTTGTTTGGGTTCTTTTGGGATTTCTACATTTTTGCTTTTGAAATTCTCTTCAATCCAATCTTTGGAGCAAAAGCAAACTTCTATGGTGTGGACGAGCAGCCGGTGCTATGGGAAATATTAAGGATGATCCTTCTTACCGGCTTCCTCTGGCCTGTTCAGTTTGGATAGTTTGAAGTCGAACCTCTTCATCAGACTCCTGAACATCTTTGGCACAGCTTCATCTTTGAAGGAATATGTTCTCTTCATTCGCTTTGAGATTGTTAGACTTGACATGCCATTTTTTCCGGACATCCTCCTCTGAAACTGCTATTGGCTAGACTGACCATACTACTGAGCAAACTTATGTTGATGCTTACTATGCTGATACGACTGCTATGGGTGTTGGTGGGACTGATCAAAATACCCTATGCTCAGTAAACTTGATGTTTTAATCGTCTCATGAGAGGGGTACTTAATTAATCATTTATTGTTTCATTTAAAAGTTATGTAACAAAATTTTATGCTTACAATTAAGGTTGGCCTTTTAGTGTTTGCAAAGTATTCTTAATTAGTTATATTTTATAAACCTCACTAAGCAAATTCAAATTTAAGTCTAGTTCACTACTAAGTCCTTAAGACTTATATGTGGATAAATTCAGGACTTTTTTAGGGATATTAAATCACAAGGTATCGTTAATCCTTATCCATGATCATATCAATCAAAAATTAGCTAGTGGTTTTAAATTAGTGATTTACCATCTTCTGAATTCTAACCCCTCACCTAGGGATCATTTTAACTTTAATTAACTCCCGAATTATAAATATTGAAGGAAATTACAAATATATTTTAATTATAGAAAAGTGAGGTATTTTTTTCTACCATTTAATCACTTGTGTTTCAATCATCTAGAAGAGTTTTTTATGATCAAAATTACTCATTTACCCTTTCATCAATCCTGAAATTTAATTAAGACATAAAATTTCAAAATTACCATTTTGCCCCTTCACGGTTTCCCACTTCATAACTTATTAAATAAAACTCAAATGACTTTGAAATTTTTATAGTACCCCAGTCATGAGTCAAATAAAATATAAGAGGAGAAGATGTTATTTTCCAAAATTTAATTTAATATAAATAATTATTTTATTAAAAAATGGGGATTTTTAAAAGTTAATTTTTTTAGTCAATCAAAACAAACTATCTGTCCTAAAGAAAATTATTAGAAGTTCACCTAGTCCACGGGACAACTAGGACAAATTTTCATGATTTTTTAGAGTTTTATTTTAATTATTAGATTTATTTAATAACTTTGAGTATAAATTAAATATGAAATATTATTTATGTTGAAAATTATTTTTTATATTTTTATTTAATGACTCTAAGTCTAGGGAACCTAAAGAAACAAATTTCATATTTTTGTGAATTTTATTTAATTTATTGTAATTATTTTAGAGTAAATTTGTGGAAAATTCATTTTTAAGCCTTTAAAAAAAATTCATAACTTTATTTAGAAAATTAGAAAAAAAAATATTTTAAGTGTTCCCAAGCGCTCAAGAACCAATTGTGACATTTTGATGTATTTTTTTTTATTTTAGTGATTTTTACCATTTTTTAATTATTTTTAATTATTTAAAATTTAAAATATACCTTAAAACTCAAATACTTATTTTAATTTTAATTTTATTATTCTTAAGTGTCCCTAATCACAAGGAACTCAGAAAACCACCTTTTATAATTTTTTTACTTTATAATTTAATTTATATAATTATTTTAATGCAAAAAACAAATTTAGCTTAAAAAATCCAGTTTAATGGGTAAATTAATTCAAAATGATCTCAAATTTTTACAGTGTTAATATGACTATTTTTTATAGTTGGGGATGATTTTTGTGATTTTTTTAATACTATTTTATTTATATTAAATATTGTGACTTTTAAGATTTAATTAACTATTGTAATTTACATAGATATTAAAACTTGATTTATAATTTTCCTAGGATCCTCTTGTCCCAGTAAACCTAACAATCTAAGATATATATATTAATTTTTTTTAATTACTTAATTAAATAGAAGTGATTAACTTTGAAAATTAGGGCTTCTACACTTAGAGGTGTATTCTGACTTTGGAAAAATCAGAGAGCACGCCTAAGAATAGGAATTTTAAGCCCCCAAAATCTTAAGCCATGGTGATTAGTATTTATTCAATTAAAATTAAAAGATTACATGGAGTATTTATTTGATTAAAAAATAAAATTAAATTCATATAATTTTAATTTTTGTTGTACATTATTCTCCTCTTTTCACTGAGCACCAAGGTATTTTCAGAATTTTTTATCATTTTTCTAAGCAAAGATAAGAATTTTCTAAGTTCTGTGCATTAAATAAATCATAAATCCCTAATTTTCTATTTATCCAGCTCAAACGCTACGTCATCCTAGGGGTCTTTGAAGTGCCACAGGTCGTGTTCTAGCTCGGCACTTCAAGCTGACTCAGCCGCCATGCGACCGCGTGTTCATGTATCACTCCGTCGTTTGACGTGATCTCGATTCTCCACCCAATAAATGTAGAAACGGATGGCATCCGTTCATTGTCCCCAATCAGCTTAAACCGAGAGTCATCCACACTAAATCGCTTCAATCTCGCTCGATACTCAATTAAATTAAGTGTGGTTTGTTACTACACGTGCATCTAACCGAGACAAATACATCTATACTGTTGATCATTCATGATATTAATATTTTCTTCATAAAAGACCAAATCAAGTTCGATTTGGGGGGAAGTGGCTCATATCTTGGCCCAAGAGGTGTAACCTCAATTGGAATGGTTCTTCACGTTCACTGTATCCTCACAAAGCTCCTCCAAGTGTCACCTTGATCTGAGGATGAGTCCAAGTATCAATTCGATTGAAGGATGATTCGAGTTTGGTCTTGCTCTATGACAAGGGCTCAATTGATGGGGGTTTCAATAAATAGCTTCCTCCCTTGCTCTGGTGAAGCTTAGGAGTAAAGAAATATGTGGATTGGATGCACTGAATTTCAATGATGAAATTAGGGTTTTGCAATAAGAATTAGGGCAAGAAAATGGTGGGGATTAACTTCTTTGAACTGCTAGAGGGTCTGGAGAAAATTTAACAGAGTTTTGTTAAGGTTGGAGCATATATCTGCTCTTGGCCATGGGGGGTGGTCTTATTTATAGAGGCAGGTCTGGTGGCCAACAGGGTATGCCATGATGGCAAGGCAGCTGCTTAGTTCGAGGAAAGAAGTGCTCCAGTGTCCAATGGGACTTAGCCAACTTAGGGGGGTTTAATTTTGGGTTTTAACCACTTGGGGCATCTCAGCCTGGGTGTTTTTCGACGACTGTGGTAGCTGGCTAGCCAAGATTAGGTC
>JXCR01141073.1:37195-49797 GCA_002079205.1 Phalaenopsis hybrid cultivar
ATATAGTTTTTTGAAAATAAGATTTTAATTTTATAAGGGTAGGCTAAACACATTCCCATATATTCGATAGTTTGAATTATACGAGTATAACACCAAAAGCGATGCATCTATTCAGAAGAATGATAACATTTTTTTGGTAGTGAGGCTTGATTAAATAAACTATAAAATCTGTGAGAGTTATTCTGGTTTGCAAAACCGTTCATGTTGACCGAAAAATTTCTCTATTTAATATAGAAAACTAAATAAGGCTTAAATTAAGATGTGTTTCAAAGTAGTTAATTACATTTTAAGTAAACGAAGCCATTTAAGAATACTCTCGATTTAGATTAGTGGTTTTGCCTTCAATGATGTTGAAGTTTAAGTTTTAAAGATTGGACATTAGAAATTCAAAAGGGAATGGATCAAGTAGGAATAAATTTTTTCAAGATTCCAAAGGAATGAAAGGTAGGAGATGTCACTATTATGAATGAAACCTCGGTGACTTTTAAAACTATCCTACAATTTGGCTTTATGTTTTAGAAAGCATTTATTTGATGTTTCATTTTGTAAATTTTAATATTTAGGGCTTACACTTGTATGACACAATCATACAAATAACTTAGAAGATAGAAGGGGTTACGTCGTAACAAACAATGACCTCAAAACCTAAAGCTAATTAGGGCTTAAATTGCATAACATGATTGAGCAAAAGCCTAACGATAAGTTGAAGATTTATGTCACTTTAGCTGGACAACTTCAAAATCTTATGGTTTGCTATTTAATTCTAAGAAAAGTAGCTGTTGTAGAACACATTTGCAGTCTCAAAGCTGTTCTTTTGTACATTCTTGTCATTCTGCCCATAGCGTTAGCTCCAAGCTCCTCATTGAAGTGACAGTCCTAAGGTCTAAGGTTCAAGAAGTTTTTTCCATGTATGTTTCCATGTTTTTGTTTTGTTGTTGTTATTGTTCAAGTGTTCTGGAGGGGTTAAAGTTGAATATAGTTACACCAGTTAAAATCCCACGGTTCTCAAATTCTGGTACCACTATTTTATTGTTGAATTTAGTTAATCTAAATGAGTTATTAAGCTCCTTTAAACTAGGGAGATCTCGTTAGCAACCGTGGGTTACCTCATCCGAGAGACTTCTGTAAATCCAAAAGGATGTATTATGTTGTATGTTTTGTTTTGAAAATGCTGTTTAATTTTAATCCTGAAAAAGGTTCATCTTAATTTTGAAAGTTCTTTGTTTTAACTTTTAAAAAGTATCACAACCAAGCATGCATACTATGTAAAAGTAGTGGTAAATTGTACTAATAAAAAGACAATAAATAAACTGCAAATGCGTACCTGTCGTCTTCTCACTGCTTTCGCTGAAAACTTAGCATTCATAATCTTGTATATATTACAGAGTAAGAACAGGTACTATGTGAAAAAGTAGTATTGGAGCTTTAATGGTTTTAAGTTCAAAACTTGGTGGGTCTTAAAGGTTTTAAAGAATGGTTTTCTTGAACCGAGCATAATAAGTTCAATTTTCATTCAAAACATCCAAAAAATTATAAAGGTATATGGGAGTACCCTAAACAACCTTTCAAATTTTCTGAATCGTTTTGAGGTCATTTGAACTTGTTACGTTGTTTAAAAGATCACCCAGAGGTTCATTAGGATTAAGCTATGGTCAATTTTATATCTCAAATAACCCATGAGAGAGGGGACAAACAAGCTTGAGCTTGTAGTGTTTTAAGGAGATTATTTATGGTTTATCGTTCAACTAACCCTCGAGTAGCTTTAGATTAAACTTAGCTCACTACAAAGCTCAAAAGACATTAGGGGTAAGTGTGTAATTTAGGAAGAGTCATTTTAAAAATGTTTGATTCTTTTTGAAAGATCAACCTATAGCTCAACCATTGGTTTGGGACTCTAGATTAGTGAATTATCAACTTTCCAATTTATGTCTCAAACAGTTAGGTCATTCAAATAAGTTTCTTCTTCCAAAACTTAATAAATTAGATAATTACATTTATACGCTTATTTCATAAAACTGGAGGTTAATTGGTTTCTACCTCTTAACCTCACGTTTCAATCATCTTAGAATGTTGTTTAGGATCAATGTATTACCTTCTATGTTTTTAACCCATCCTAAATTTTGATTAGGGTTGAAAACGTGGAAATTACAATTTTGCCCCTAAGGCTCCTATCTTCATAAATCATTTAAATTAATCCACATGGGCTTGAAACTTTGTTCACCAATCTCTCACGGGTTAATTAAGAAACCAGAGAAGAAACCATATTTTTCTTATTTTTATTTTTATTTTTATAATTATTTTAATCCAAAAAAAAGAAATTTCTAAAGTTAATTCATTTAATCAATCAAATTAAAGTTTCGGTCCTTAGGAAATTTATTGGAGGTTCACCTATGTTAGAGGACCACATAGGCTAATTTTTATGATTTTCTTAATTATTTTTAAATTTTTATGATCTTTATATTGGTTTTGATTAATAAATAAATATAAAATACATTTTAATTTCAAAAATTCAAGTTTTATTTTTAATTGACTCCTCTGATTTCAAAGAAGTCAAACCAACTGAGTTTAAATATTTCTTAGTTATATTATACTTATTATAATTATTTTGGTGGATAATTTATAAAATTTTAAGAAATTGATTTTTATGTATTTTAAAGTGTTTTTCTTTAATGAGACAAAGTTTTGTGTTTTTTGAAATAAATTTAATTTTTTTTAATTTTAATAATTTTTTTATTAAAAAAGTATTTAAAAATACATTTTTACATTTGAATTTAATTTTTCTTTTTTTTAACGCCCATCTTTTTTTTTTTTTTGGAGTTTAGGGGTATTTTTATTTTGTTTTTATGATTTTCCTATACCAAGATATGTATTTTAAAAGTTTATGTATTTATTTAAATAAAAAATACTCTATTGATCTACTTATCCATGTTGGCGCCCCGTCACCTCTTCGTCTCCAAAGTCTATGTTGTTTTGCACCTAACAAGTCTAAGTTTTGGACTAGTTGAATGGCGTACAAAAAGATCCTCGAAGTTTAGATATTAGACATGTAAATTCAAAAAAATTAAGAGGCAAGCCTGTGAATATTTAAGAAATATGTAGCATATATGTGAATAAGTATAATTTGTATGGTGCGCATGTCATATATATAAACATTGCATAATATGTAAGAGAAGATTTAGGAGACTGGTGAAAATATAAGTGTACAAGAAAATGGTGGCATAGATGTAAATTTTAAAGCTTAGGTGTTGGACATGTAAATACATAAAAATTGTGTGAAACACATGCGGATATCAAAGTTTTGGTGTAAAACATATAACCCACAAGAATAAAAGTGTCATGCGTGTAAACTTTCTCCTTTTTTTTTTTAAGGTATTAGGTATATAAATTCGTAAGAATTAGGTGGTATGCAAGAAATAAATTTTGGGTGGCATGCATGTATATATCTCTCTCTCTTTCTCTCTCTCTTTTAAATTGTGTAAGTTATGTAAATACTTAGGAAGAAGGCGGTATGCATGTAAATCTTCCTTATTTTTGTGAACCCCATGTAAATTTCCTTCACCATTTTTTTTTTTTACTAGACATGCGAATAAAAAAGAATTGAGTGGTATGCATGTCAAAAAAAAAAGAAAAAAAAAGAAAGAGGAGAACCTGCTGCTCGATTTGGAGAAGAAGCTTGGAAGTTCACGGCAATAGAGAGGAGTGGCGTGAAGAGATGAAGAGTTAGAGAAATTAGAAGGGAAAGTTCATGTGAGGTTGAAGCTCACGGTTAAGTAGGAGGGAGAGTGAGGAAAAGAGAGAAATAAAAAAATATATATGGAGAAGAATATAGGGGGTAGAGAGTGAGAGAGAGAGCGAGAGTGGTGTAGTCCTCTTCACGGGTATGGAGGAGAAGAATATAGGGGGTAGGGAGAGTGAGAGAGAGAGAGAGAGAGAGAGAGAGAGAGTGAGAGAGAGAGAGTGGATGGTGTAGTCCTCTTGATGGGTAAGGAGGAGAAGAATATAGGGTAGAGAGAGAGTGAGAGTGAGAGAGAGTGGATGGTGGGGAATAAAATAAAAAAAAAACAAACTTTTTTTTTTCTAAAACCGTGAACCCACATAATTTTTTTATCATTTCAATTTTTTCTTTTTTCACCCTTTATATTATGTATATTAATTATTATTATCATATCACTTGTCAATTTGTGTCATGATAGATTTGATTTTACTTGGGGGAATGGCTTTGAATTACTTTTTGGGTGGCTTTTGGTCTTTGCATGAAAATTGTTTTTTGTTGTTAGTCATGATGATTGGGCTTTATGGGGGCTTGGGTGGACAAGCTTTAATCATGGGGATTTGGGTTAAACATAAGTTTGGGTGAGTCACTTTGTTGGGAGGTGAAAGGAGGTTCTCCTTTTCCACCTTAGGGCATGGTAATGTGGCTTAGCCAGCTTTCATGAAAAAGGATTTAGGAATTTTGGAGATTTTAGTGAGGTGTTCGTATAAATCCAAATGTGGGATAATTTAATCATGTATGACATGGTCTACGGTTTGATTTGATTAAATGGATGATGAAGACGAAATTGTCAAGTGTGCTTTGGGCTTTTCAAAGGCATTAAAACTTGGGCTTTTAAAATTAGGTAAGACGGGCTTTTAAAATTTAATCATGATGGGCTCTTAAAATTTAATCATGAGATGAGAGGGTTAATTTTAGGCTTTGGTGAATTTTAAGACTTGCCATGACGAGACTTGGACTTGAATTTGAATTTGGGTTTGATTTTGGCTCATGGGTTCAATTCGGTGAAAAATGGATTTTGGGTCAATTTGGGGTGGTTTGGCTTGAGTTTGAATTTGAGTTTGGAAATTGGTGGATTTGTGTTTGAATTTAGAATCAGATGTATTAGGAGTGAGTTGGGTAAAAAAAGTGGGGTTGATTTGGTCAATTGGATGCAAATTGGGGGTTTTAGGAATTTTGGGGATTTTTGGCGCAATTGGGTATTTGGGCTTTTTTGGAGGAATTTGTGAATTTGGGGGTATTTTGATAATTTATGGAGATATTTTTGGTAGAGTGAGCAAGCAAGCCATGAACTCACCCTAAAGTTGCAAGAGCCATACAAGGACTAATTTTGGATCCTTCATATGTCGGTCCTAGCCATCTTAGCCAAATGCTAAGGGCTTGGGTCCACCAATATGAGTTTTCAAAAAGAGTGAGGTAGGTTAAGTGTAAATGCTTGCACATGTAAAATTTAAAACTCCCTTAATAATGATTTGTTATTGTTCATGTTCATTCCTTGAATTTAAGTGCGCTAATGTTTTCCTGGCTTCTGTAAGAAAACATCAGATCAAAGGTTGATATTCACTTTTAAAGTTGGTCTAAATCTCGCACTAAATGAAGAAAATGTAGCCCAGGGTGGCATTGTAAGTTTTGACTTAACTTGGACTACTCTCAAGTCAACATAGACTATGAAGGCCCCTGATGAACGTTGTCAGCCGTCGTGGAGTAGAAAGACTACCTTCAGTACTCAGAATCAGTGCTAGGGAAGACTCTTCACTGAAGAGGAAGAAGGCTAAGGTGATACAGTACCTGATGGGGGGAACTAGCCAATTATAGTCAATGATCACCATGCCGACAGGAGTCTTGGTTAGTGTCAATGAAGAAAGGGTTCCTGATGCACCACTGAACAGGACACAATGCAGGAATGCCAAATATCGCAAGCATAGAGCCTTGGAGCGACTGAAAGAGAGACGTGCCAAGGAAGCAGATGCCATGTTTGCTTTGATTCATGAAGAATTCTACGACCTAAATATGAAGGAAACTTCCACTAGTCTGTTGATTACAGAGGACGAGCCAAAAACATTTACAGAGTCGGCATCTTTAGGGATCCCCTATGAGCTTTGTGTAGGTTTCCCCATGTGTAATGCAGAAATCTTAAGGAGAACATGATCAATGCGAGCCTTCACAGAATGCCCACAGTGTAACACCCTCCACCTGGACAATTACGAGACGTTAAATAATATTTAGCTGCCAGCATGAAGTTCAGAAATGCAGACCACCCAGAGGTCGGGCCATATATACCATAGTTTACATTGCAACCACCGTCATGGATTCCTCCAAAAGATGAGATAGAGGAGTGATCCTAACATCCTTAGAGGATCCCTACAGCGGAGTTATAAGGGATGAGCAGGGTCTGGAAGCAACAGTTTGAATATTATGAGGAAATTCAAGGAAAATTCATTAATGCCATAGAAGGATTGGAACTACACTAGAGTATTCTTAAAAAATGATGAACGAAAGATTTTGGACTGTGTTTTCGATCGCATAGACAGAGGCCAAGCCGGATGCAGGGAAAAGGCAGAATTTCTATCCAGTGTGGATGCCGCTATAATTTTGTTAAGGACAGGCAAGGGAAACCCCCCCCCGGATTTTAAGGTATGACGAGGTGGATCCTCTGTCATCCATGAAAAAGTGCATGATTAAGAGAATGGTAAAATGGAGCGTATTGCCAGTGGAGTGCATCCCAAATAGCTGCATCATCAACATCTACAAGGAATGGGACTGCATACGTCCCCACATCGATCATCAAGACTTTGTCAGACCTTTTTGTATAGTATTTTCATGAGCAATGGCAACATCATATTTGGAAAGGAGATATATTTTGTTGGACTCGGCAAGTTCAGAGGTTCAGTTACAATTCCACTGCCAGTTGGTTCAGTGTTCAATCTGAAAGGAAATGGAGCAAACCTGACAAAACACTACATTCTTGGAGTGCCATGCCACATAGTCTTGGTTACATTGCGAAGAATGGATCAAGTAAGATACCATACAAATTCCAGTCAGATCTATAATTGGAGGAGTTGTGCTTGTATGAGCTATGAGATAGTTATACCTCTTAGTGCACTTGAAATGAACTCTTGTCCCGAAGCGTAGCTTAGAAGGTTAGCTTGATCACCAATTTACCTCACAGGATGGAAAGACAGATAGACAATTATCACTCTTCTGTACTCCATCAGAGCAGTAGATATGATATATGATGTTTCTGGTGTACTCAGCATGTTGCCTTTAGATAATTCCAGCATTATCAGTTGTACCACATATTTGAAGTATAATTAATGAAGTTTCTTTCAAGATTTTAGCATGTTTGTCGATTTGCCTTTTTGTTCAATTGATGAAAAGCTACATGACCACGTATTGGTTATAAATTATAACAAATAACGAACGATACAAAGAAAGTCTAATAATAAAATTCAAATTCAAAATTGAAATATTAATCGATGAAAATAAAATTTGAAAAGATATCCTAGAAAAAAAATGACAATGAAGATAACAAGAAAGTGATAAAAATGATAAGCTGATTCATCTCGAATTTGAAGTTCCACACTTTGCACTTTCATAGCACAAATTCCACCGTCAACATGATTTTTTTCACAATCCCGCAGAGTTTCACACTCTTCACAAAATTCCACAAATCTTTCCTCACCACTATCAATCTTCAAGTTCCACATGTTCATAAACTCAGCACCACAAATTCTCTACACTCTTCTTGCAATGTTCTCAGGGTCAGTACCTAAATTCAGATACCCAGTAGAAACCTTCTTCAGATTGCCTTTGTTCTACTCTAAGCAAGTTAGCTTAGGCTATCGTGTTGGTTTGTTGATCTGGTCAGTCAACGCAAATATATGCAGTGTGTCTACTCAAGTACATTACACCTATTGAGGATCCATTTATTGACCTCACTTTTGGTTGAGGTCTAGTTTCTTCCTTATAAGCCTAAGATCTAGCTATATGATTTTCTTGTTGACTATTCTTGGAAGAATAATAATGGAACCCTCACCAGTGGAAACTCTAAATTCTTCTTTTCTCATCCTGAAGTTCCACATGTTGTTTTTAATCTCTAACACTTAGTAGGAGGAGCCAGTATGGAGGAGCTCAAAAGGAGTCCCCATAAGACTGTTTGGCCTTAAGGTTAGCCCTCGGTGGTGTGGGCTTGGTTAGTTCTACAAGCACTTGCACTTGCACTCACAACCTCAATCTTAACCTAGACATGCCTAGCTTGGTCCCTTACTCTATTGGAAATTCATGTGGATGGTCCCCTAAACCATTATCCCTATGCTAGAGTTTGGCTAATATCAGCACATGGAGGATCCATAATTGGAGTTCCCTTGGTCTCATGGCTCAAAAAGGTTAATTTTATAATTAAAATTCTCAATTGATCCCAATTTTGCTAAATTCCCAAATTTGACCCTTCTTGGCCTCAATTTTCCAAATCACCAAATTGACCATAAACCCTAGATTTTCCAAAAATTTCCAAAATTACTCAAATTCTCAAAGTCTCTTCAAAAATCATTTTAAACCATTCAAAATCACTCAAGTTGACCATAATGCCCCAAAATTTCCAAAATCGCCAAAATTACCAAAATACCCTTTATACCCCAAAAATTCCAAAATTTACCAAAAATCTCCAAAATCACCTAAAATCAATTTGAACCACTCCATTGAGCCCAATATGACCAAATTAACCTCTTTTGAGCAAAATCCCAAAATTGACCCTAAATGACTTAATTCCTCAATCCTGCCTCAATCTCCACCAAATTGACATCAATCACACCCAATTTCTATTATAAATCAAAATTCATCATATTCAATCCCAATTGAGACCAAAATCAAGTCCAATTGAATCAAATATCAAGCCCAATTCTAACCCTAATTTCAAAACCCCAATTTTGCCCCAAAAATCCAAAATTTCTTTAAATTAAACTTCATAACCCTTCAATTTTCCACCCAATTGATATCTAAAACTCTTCATCATAATCTCTTAGGCCAATTTGAACTTTTAATTGATTCACACCCAAGTCTGGCCCAAATGCCTCCAAATTGGCCACGAGCTAAATTCCACCAAATTGAACCTGCCAATCAAATCAAAATCACCAAATTCTTTCTCAAAACTTCTCATGACAATTATCCACACCAATTTGAGCAATAAATTGACCAAGATCTTAGCCCAATCCCAACCTAGACCCAAGTTCAAACCCATACCTCAATTTTGAACTCAAGCTCTAAATTTAACCAAAGCCATTCAATTTGACCAACCCCTGGTAACCACAGCCAACACTTGAGCCCTAGGAACCAGGCTACATCCACCTAGTACAAACTAGTTCAGCCATGGACCAAGGGTCCCGCAAATCAGAGGATTTCCTTCCTAAATTAGCTAAACCAAGTGAGATATGCCATCAGTCATCAAACCTTCAAGCTAATCACCATTAAACCATCCCTTGGATCCCCTGAACCACCTAACTACCAGCCCTGGCCTGGTCGACTACCTAGTAGTTGGAAAACATGAAAACCAAAGCCACCCCAAGCCTTTAGCCTAAAATTGGAACTTCTTGAGTTGGCTCACCCCAATTGGTCATTGGCTTCACTCAGTCGTCCATATAAGTAGTTGGTTGCACCCATTAGCTAGCTCTAGTGGCCACCATTCCTCTACCTATTTAAACTCCACCTCCCACAGCCAAAAAAAGAGATCACCAATTTCCTTGGGGAGACTTTATCAAATTGTTCCTAGAGCTTCTCAAAGCCCTCCTGAGTTCAACCCCATAGTTCTTAGTCACCCACAACCACTTACTGAGCTCAATTTTGAGCTCAAAATTTAGGACATTTTCTGTTATTCCCTGAAACTTCACCAAACACCAAATTAACTTGCTCCTCACATTTCCCAAACAAAACAAAGAAGATCCCCATCAAAGCCCCCCTCTGGTGAGCACCCAAACCTAGTCCAAGACCAAGGCCACACCACTTGTTGGAGGAACTTCTGTCTAGACCTATACTAGAGCAAAGAGACACTTGTAAGAGGTTTGCCAGACTCTACTAAAGCTTCTGCAAGCATCCAATTGAGGCCACCCCTCCTGGACATAGGTATACACCATTTTCTCCAAATCGGGCTCATTTTAGGCTTTTATGAAGTAAAATTTCCCACCATGCATAAGTACCCGTATAGAAAGATTCGTCTAGACCAGATGAAGGTGTAGGAACAAACTTCATTTAATTTCATTGAGTATCAATTGAGATCTTAGGGTTTTAAGTTAGAAGGTTCTCGGGTTAGGAAGATGACGGAGAGTCGTTGAATCGTGCGTGTATCGTTTGGATGACTGAGATTGCGCCGAGCGGAGGGATGAAACATAAAATGCAGGCTAAGTCGGTGGCTACGTGGATGACAATGTCAAATGGCATAGTGATGCATGTGAGTTCGAAGCGCTGCAGGATGAGGTGGTGCCAAGTCGGATAAGTAGAAAAAAATGTATTAAAGGGATTTGTTTAATTCACAGATTCAAAAAATGCATAACTTTGTATAGAAAAATCATAAAAATAAAATAAAAATTATTTGACATGTTTCTGATTTTTAATTAATTAAATACTCTTTAATCAATTTTAATTCTAAGTAAATAAATAATAAACACCTTAGCTTGAAATTTTAGGGGTTACTTCCTCATGTTAATAGGGATGTTCTTCGATTTTTCATAGGTCACATAGAATCTCTAGCTTTGAAACCCTATATTTCAAGCCTATGTGCCTTTTTTTGCTTAAAATAATTTAATATATTAAAATATAAATCAGAAAAGTATGAGACTTGTTTTGGTAGGTTTTTTGTGATTAGAGAACTCTTGAAAATATATAAATTAATTTTAAATATTAAGTTTATTAACCACTAAAAACTAACTAAAATTAAAGTAAAAAAAATAATATTAAAAAATTAACAAAAATCATTTCACACTATAAATAATAATCATTCTAACTCATCGTAAAAATTTGAAACCCATTTGACTTAGTCTGAGCACTAAAGTCTTTTTTCTAAGTAAAATGGAATTTTTCTGCATTAAAATAATCATAATAAATTAACTATAACTAGGAAATTTATGAAAAAAATGTTTTTTAAGTTCCTTGTAAATAGGGGCACCTAAGAAAAATAAAAATTATTTTAAAATAAATAGTTCAATTTTTAGCTATATTTTGAATTAAAAATAATTAGAAAATGATTTAAAATTTTGAAAGTAAGAAAAATCCCAAAATTTTTTTCTAATTGTTCCCTGATCACTTAGCACCCTTTAAAATATTTATATCTAATTTTTAAAATTTAGTTATGTTTTTTTAAATGCCAAAAATATATTTTTCTAAATTTTCCAATAAAATAATTATAATAAATAAAATAAAGTTTGCAAAAATGAAAAGTTTATTTCTCTGAGTTATCTGGACTTTGGGAGATTTAAGAAAAATATATAAAAAAAATTTTAATTAAAACATATTTTCTTTTTAATTAATCATTAAAAATCTTTATATAATTTTAATTAGTAAAATACAATTTGAGAAATTATGGAATTTTGTCCAAATTGTTCTCTGACCTAGGTGAACCTCCAATAGTTTTTCCATGAACAAAAACTTTACTTCGATTAACCAAATAAATTATTAATATTGAAATTCTATTTTTGATTTATAATAATTATATAAATTAAATAAAAGCTAGAAAAAACACATTTTCTCCTATGATATCTTTATTGGCCCATGAATGAGCTACCATAAAAATTTCGAAGTTATTTGAGTTATATTTGATAAGTTATGAAGTTGAGAGCTCCAAGAGCAAAATGGAAATTTTGGACTTTGATGCCTTAATTAAAATGTAGGATTAACCAAAGGGTAAATGGGTAAGTTTGATCGTAATTAACTCTCTTGGATGTTTAAAACATAATGTTTTAAAAGATAGAAACCAATTTGCCCCCTTTTCATGATAAGGGTAAAATTATAATTTTATAAATTAGTATGACTTGGAAGTCCATTTAATTGGACGATCCTAAGGTAGTTGGCTTAAGCAAGGAAGATAATAATCCATTTTTTTTAAGCCCCTAATTGGTGATTAAATGATAGCATGGCCCTTTAATAATAATATATCTCACTTAAATTTACATTTTGATAGTTACAAATTTACCTATGAAATTGTTAAGGGCTTAGTAGTGAACTAGGCCTAATTCGAGATTATTTAATCAGGTTTTAAAAAGATAGCATAATTAATTATGAACATTTTGAAAATACATCAAGCCCAGTTTTAGGGGTGGGTACAAGGTCTTCAATGACTTGAGTTTTCCCTAAGGTTACCCATTCACATAACTTTTAAATAAGACATTAAGTGTCTGTCTGATTACCCCACACTTAGGATAGTTAAAATATCAAGGTTCACTGAGCATAGGTTGTATTTATTCATTGAAACTAAATTTAAAGTTTGGGACGATCAATTGAACGATATTATAGGTTCAAATGAACTTGAAACATTTTAAAGGGTTATAAAGGCTGTTAGGGATTGTTCCCCGAACACTTTTATCGCCTTTTGAATACTTTGAAGGACAATTGAACTTATTATACTTTTTTTCAAAAATCATCCATTAAGACCTTTAAGGACCCACCAAGTTATGACTTAAGGTTTAGTAGCTATATATATATATATATGTATATATGTATATCTATATGTATATATGTATATCTATATGTATATGCATATAAATATATATGTATATCTATATGTATCTAAATATATATATGTACATCTATATGTATATGCATATATATATACATATATATATATATA